>JAIPRL010000106.1:38652-53381 GCA_025469235.1 Pemphigus obesinymphae
AAATTCAAAATACCCAACTTCCAAATCTATTGCAACATCCGAATGTCTGTAACGGGCAACCGAGCAACTGCCGGTACGGTAATACTCATCTTAAATAAAATCGTCCATCATGTAATTATGATTAAAACAACCTCGATAGATAATACAATGATCCAAATATCGATAAACAACAAAGAATTGAGAATTTCAGCAGTCTGAGAACCGCTCTCCAACCAGTAGACATTGACAACCTACTAGATCCCACGCTACCAACAATTCTCGCCGATTACATTCATTCTGATACAGCCACATGCCCAACACAGCAGGCCGAGCACTCTTTCCTCACATGAGACAATCAAACTTCATAGTCACCGCACCAACCACTTTAACTCACTACCCGGACCAGCATATCCACAGTCCTGATGTACTAGATATATCAGTTATAAAGAACGTAACCATGAAATAAAATCTTCTAAATATGGATAAATTATCGTCAAACCATAATCCCGTCCAACTGGTGTTACGTGGTAGACCAATAACGTCTCTATGGCCAAAATTAAAGAAACTAACAAAACTGAAAAAAATTGGCGACCGACCTCAATGCTGAAATCTCGAACCCAAATCCAGCAATATCAAACACTCATGAACTAAACAGGTAGTAAGTAAACTAATAGCTGCTATACAAAGATATTTTAAGTCAATAACCAAAATACTTTATGACCAATAGCTACAAGACCACCTTCCAGTCAAAATTCAAAGAAAATTAATTAAAAATAGAAGACTCCGCAAGGATTGGCAACACTTGCGGGACCCAGACATCAACGTATTTACAATATTCAAACCGAATGTGTAAAAATAATACTAAAATACTGCAGGGAAAAAGAATGTAATTCCTTTCTTTGAAAAATTAAACCAAATGACCAGAAAATATTTAAATTAAACAAATCACTCATAAACCGTAAATATCCAATACATACAATCTACAGCCAACAAGAACTCGTATATGTCCCACAAGTACAAGCAGAACTCTTCTGGATTATCAAGCCTTGAGGAGCAAGTACCCAACGCACTGAAATCCCTGAACCAACCATAATTAACATAATTAAGTTTCTGCTATGCAATAAAGCTCCTGGACCAGATTGCATTACAATTACAGCACTAAAACACCTATCTAACAGAACAATCTTTCATATAAATAAAATATTTAACTCCTATCTTCGACTAAAATAATTTCCAACGAAGTGGAAATATGCAACCATAATTATGATATCAAAACAAGGGAAAGACTTGAAGATTTCTATTAACTATCGGCCAATCTCATTAATCAACATTTTAGCAAAAATCTTCAAAATATATACTGATAACAAAACTAAAAATAACCATAATGAGATGGATCAGACCCGAACAATTCGCCTTCCACCAGTAGCACACCACCACCACCCAACTACTCAATCTAGTAGATTACCTTACAAACATTACCAACAAAGAAAAGAAAACTGCAGCAGTGTTTCTCGACTTTGAAAAATGTGACAATAGCCTATTATTCAAGTTTATAAATCTCGATACTCCGAACAAGTTAGTATCCACAATAAAATAATTTATTACCAACAGAACCTACTCGGTTCATGTTGATGGAATGCCATCAACACCTAAGTGGATTAAAGCAGGAGTCTGACAAGGCTTATGCATATCCCCCCCCTATTTATCGCATATATCAACGACATGCCAATAACACCTGGTACACAAGTAAACCTCTTCGCGGATGATATTATGCTTTATGCTAGTAACATGAGCTTGATACACGCAGCAAACAACCTCCAACAATAATTGGATACAGTCTTACCATGATTGAGGGATTGGAAACTTTTCCTCAACACCAACAAAACAGTAGCAGTAAGCTTTGGTAGAAAACTAAAACACATGTACCCCACTAAAAATAAATGGAACAGAAATTACACGGAGTACTAAAACAAAATACTTGGGAGTACACCTAGACAATCATCACGTCACTAAAATTGCATTCAAAGCCTATACTCTGGCTCTATACTCTGTATTCAATAGCAAAAATCCCATACCTACAAAAGCAAAAATAAAAATATGTAGAATGTACGTGAAGTTAAAAATACCAAATGCCGGCCCAGCATGGGTATATCAATACGAAAATTAGAAACTATTCAAAACATAACCATGAAAACGATAACAGGTCTGCCATGGTACGTCCGAAACACCACCATATCAAACCCTCTGAAAATACCAACATTAAAGGACGATATAAAGGAAGCAATGAGACGACTACTCGACAAAAACAAACTCCACTCATATAAGTGAAATCTGCGAAACGCAAGGACCACCAGAGTACCACAGACTATGTTCATATCATCTAATATAAACACGCGAACACACGAACCATGCCTTACCTCATACTCAGAGTCATGGGGTTCCATCCCCAAAACTCAGGAAAAGGACGCAATTTCCTCATACCATACAATGCAATGCAATTACAACTTTCCACACTAGTTATGTATCATTATATATTTTACTGATAATGATTTCTCCTAGACATTTCATCCAATTTCTTTAAGTTGAGTGCGCAATCTGGTTTCATTTAATCTGTGACCTAACTGTGTCAGAGCTATATCTATCTGTTTGATTTTTCAACAAACAGTAGCCATTATCAACGGTTTAAATATGAAAAGACATTATGAGACTAAACACAAATCTTTTAATGAAAAATACCAGGTAGGAAATAATCGTCCTAAATCCAAAATTGAGAGTTCATGTTTATCTTGTTCATAACATCAACTCAAATTATTAACAAGGCAATGAGTAACAAGAAAAATGTACAGAAGCTTCTATCTGTATTTCATGGATTCTTACCAAACACATGAAACCGTTTACCGATGCAGATATAGACAAAGAATTGTATGGTCAAAGCGGGAAATGCGTTATTTGATAATAAAAATGATATTATGGAGACTATTCATAATATTCCTTTATCTACGTCTTCTAGTATACGAAACACAGAACTATTAGCAAAGGAAAATCATTCTAATTTAATACATGGTTTATTCGCCACAGATTGTGAAATAGATAAATAAATACAGACACAGGCAAATAAATAAACGCAAAAAAATGTGTTTATTAGCGCGTGTAAAAATCATTAAACTGTTTGGGATCGCGGAAAGTTTGGTAAAACGGACATCCATACAAATTAGTTGGTGACCTCTGATCTAGGATATAACTGGCAATGAGACAACAGACCACCTCGTATATTCCACTAAATAACTCATTCATTTTTCTTCTTTTGAAATCCCGTATTCTGATCTTCTGCCGATACACCTTAAGCTCACTTGAAATGACTAGAAGTACAAATGATCATTTTTATCTTCATACTAATTCTCTTAGCTCTTAGTGTAAAAATAAATATATATTTAATCCAAAACGTCCTTAAATCTATGGTTCTAAGGTTTCAATCTATCCAGGGGTCTAATTCCTGATTATATTTTAGTCATAATTACCCAATCATCCCTATCACCCTTCTTCTATAAATCTTCCATGTATAGTATATAGTATATAATACATACTCTACATATTAATGCCATCACCTGTGTCCACTATATTATTTTTGATTACCTTATTTCCACTGACCTCTCAAAGGTAACTTACTGACGGTTAGATTTAGAACTACGTTTCTTCAAACACATATCGATTATTGACACCCTTTTTTCTTTGTTTTTTTTTTTTTTTTTTTTTTGTCATAATATGGCTTTTTGATATATCTAATATTAATATTTAAAAAGTCATCCAGAAAGAAGAAAGAAAGAAGTTGGTCTATCATCTCTTCGGTCGTCGGACAAGAAAAACATAGATAAATAAATAAGTAACCATGACAACTTCATTAGTTTTTTATTACTTTTCCTAGATTCATAAAATGTTTCCGTTAAAAAAATATAGGTTTTCTTTATGCTTAAGAAAATTACTGAAAATATCGAAAAATAACCTTATCAAAGTACCAACTAGAATCAATTTACTATCAAACAAATCTCTACTTCAAAAGTTCTGTTCGACACTCTACACAAAAACATGTATACAGATATAAAAAAAAAATACATCTTAAAGTCAATAACTATACATTGCTGTTCAGAATATAAAGGTTAAACTCTATATAAGGGAATTTTATGTTGTTTCGTTGTTTAGAGTAAATAAATATATTTTTATAAAAAAAGATTTAAAATAAATATATCTATGTGTACAACCAGGTGGTTACAGGAGCCACATATAAATTACAAATTATAATCAGCCATTAAACGTCAGAAGGGAAGCATATATATTCTACAGCAATATGTGTTTACATACAGTGTGTTTTTCATTAAATGGAACACAAATTATTTCTGCGGGTGACTTTGGATTGAAATGAAGTTTGTTTTGAGGAGGGGGGAGAGAACTAGGTAATTATAAAATAAACACACTTGGGAACATTTTTGAATTTTTATTAGTTTTAATGTGTGTGTGCGCAATACAACTTGATTTTTTTAAATAGAATCTTTTTTTTTTAACACCAGATTTTTTTTTAAAAGTAATTTTTATGCATAAGCCATGATTCTAAATTCTAAATTCACAGAATTAGTTATTTCAAATTTGATAAAATCTATTTTTCTAGTTAAAACCGTTTTATATTAGAAAAATAAAATATATTTTATTATATCGTTTTTGTCATTTGATTTTTCTTTTCGATTTTAGTAATTTTGTCATAAAAGTCCCTCTTTACTTATGTACTACCATAATATGTGTATATATATGATGTTACCCACGTTAACTCTGAAATTGAACACTTCTTGCATACGCGCAATTTGGTACATATTGGTGGGGTGGGGGAGGGCTTTAGCTTCAACTATTTATACACATCACAATTGTAACCTTATTAAAAATTTATTGATACGTTCGGATAGGGGGGGGGGACTAATTTAAACTTTAAAGAAGCTAAGCCTTCTCAGCCCCCTACGATTTACGCATATGAGTACAATGATTTTTGTAAATTTCGAGAAGTATACAACTCTGATAAAAATGGTATATACAGCAATTATACAGAAAATTTGGTCATTTTACGATTTTCCCAATACTTTTCTTTTACATCTTATACTTTTATATTTTGACTAAATTATGTATTTGACAAATAATAGGATTTATTTATTTTTTATAATTTAGAAAATTATAATGCGATAAAACTAATACTCCAGTTAATTTTTTAGCCTCAGATTTCAGTTATAAATTTAATACACGAATATTTTAATGCACTTTAAGCTTATAAGTTATTAGTAATTACTTACCGTTATACCACACCATTCACAACGAAATCCGGCAAGACAATCGGAGGTCCAGCATGGTTTGGCACAAGCGTAGCATACTGAACCTGGTCTAAGATTGCCTTCTCTCCAATGATGCTCATGATGCATAGAATCCAACAACTTTCCGGGGTGATAAGTAGCTGTTTCTTTACAATCGGCTACTGCCGACGGTATACAATCGACATGGGTGTAGTAATGGCAAACTATAACAAGTGTTTTTTAAAAATATTTTATCAATATATAATGGATAAAAAATGCATTTTTAATTATAATTAGATTGTTTATTTTTATAGTTAATCAAGTATTTTATCAATTAATTATCATGTCATTTATCGGTCAAGTTTTATTTTATTTTAGATTTTATTATTAAATTGTTTTATACACATATATTTAGATACTATAGGTATAGTTTTTGGGTAAAAGGATTCCAAGTTTTCTAAGAAAAAACTTTTTGGTATCGAATTGGTTAAAAATTAATTTTTTTAATTTTTCCAGTACAATAGTTTTAGAAAAGAAAAACTATTGGAAAATAAAGGACAATTTTCATAAATCGGAAAATAATATTACACCAAACTTTACTTAAAATTCTTTTTCGTATGCAATAATATATTTTTATTTTTAAATTTAAAATAATAATGTTGCATTATCCTCTCGCATTAACAATGACAGAACGAGTATCTGTTAGAGAGACTGTTTAACAATGAATTGTTTTTAATTTTTAATTTAAGTGTTAGTAAAGCTTAATTTCCTAAATGTTAGTATTATTTTATAATTTTATACAAATATATATATATATATTTTTTTTTTAATTGCGTCAATATTTTTAAACTATTTAAATAAAAAAAAATATTGTCTCATTATGACGTATTGCAGAACAAATACACAATGGTCAATAATTGCATAAGCGCAAATCACAGGGAGACTAAAGGGGCTTAACTAAAGTTAATATTAAACCCCCTCCCCAATTCGAATATATCAATTAATTTCTAATAAATCTACAATTTTGATGTGTATAAATAGTTAGAACTAAATCCTCCTCCCCCCCCCCCCCACACCAATCAACCAATCTGAACCAATTTTCGTTTATGACAATGAGATAATACCTAGCTGTTACAATGGTACACATGAAGAAATTAATTTTAGATTTTTTGTTAAACTATTGAAATATTTAAAAACTTTTACACTCAAAAATTTTTAAATCTTGAAATTTTGCATTTTATATTTTCAAAATAACTTTTGATACCAAAAATTACACAAAATTTACGAGGGAAATAATAATGATAAACCGTTCAAACTTCATTTGAGGATAATAAATAATACGATAAAATAATTTAATGGAAGAAAAAAAATCATTTGATAATCTGGTATAATATTAAACGACTTGTCTCATTAAACAGTCTTCCCTACAACTTTATATAATATATAAATGAAAATACATAAACATATTATGTGTAATGATGTATATTTTATTTACTTACCTATTTATTTATTAAATATTACGGACGATGTCCAATTAATAATACAATAAATAACATAGTGAAATATAGAGTAACTATAAGTAATAACTGTAATATAAGTAATATGGATTAAATAAGAACATAAAAATAATTTAACAAGTTCACATAGATACAATAACATAACGTAAATTATTGATCACATATTATATAATAGGATAATTAAACAAAGTAAAACAATTAATTAAAAATAATTTCATTCGTTAAACTATTACCAGTAGACGTTAAAATATTTATAGAAGAGGAAACTAAGTAATTTTTAATTTGATAAGGAATATAAAATAGATCTTTGTTACGTATATTATGTGGGTTAAATTTAAAATTAATAAGACTAAGTATGAAAGAGCCATCAATGTTATTGTTAAGTAAATTAATGAGAAACGGAGCGTAAAAATAATGTCTTTTCTTTCAAAGATGGCAAATTTAAATAATTTAAAATATAATCATAACCAGAGTATCTTACATTTGTATAATATATCTATATATATATATTTTTTTTTTTAATAATGTACTTTATATTATTATATTATTTCACTATAATAATTTACTTATTCATTATTATAAGTATATCTATTAAATTTAATTAAATTCAGAATCTCTATACTTAAACAGTGAACATTAATTAAAAATATTTCTATATTAAGTTATAGCTTGGTATATACCCATAATATAATAATTTCACACTATATGTTAAATATAAAAATAATTAATAACTATTAGGTACCTATATATCAAAATAGTAAATAGTAAAATTACATCAGCTAATACCCAAACCGCAATTCCACAAACTTAATATGCTAATTTATTATTATCTTACAAAAATTCAATATTCGTTTTTTCGTGTCTATATAATACATTCATATTATTAATTTTCTAAAGTTTTAACTATAATATTTCCACAAGCTTTCCATTCTTTGAGTTTTTGGTTTAAATCAAAAGGCAATAGGCATCTATACTATTTTAATTAATCTGAGATTTTTTTAAAGATAAGAAATAGATCAATAATACTAGCGTATATACATATAGGCTTTAAGTTAAAACTTATATAATATAACGATTAGTAGTTAAAAATAAGATGTTTAAAAATGTGTAAACAATTATCACTAGTATTTATTCCTGGACTTTATAAACATAAATAATATGTTTTAAACTTTAGATAGTTTATTATATAAAAAATATATTATTTTAAAAATAATAATTGGTCTACTAAAATTGTATACAAATAGGTAAATTAAAAATTATTAAAGAAAAACTATTAAGCAAATATTCTCTCTTAAATTATAAATATGATAAAACAATATGAAATAAACTAATATCACTGTTCAAATAAAAAATATTATTATATATATATATTTATTAAATCCCGTATATTTTAAAAGTAATTCTATAAGTGAAGTTAATTTACTAAAGAGTAATTCACATTTTATGTTAAAAATAAAATTTAGTGAATACCAAATGTGTCAATGTATGTATGTAATTAATTATCAAACTTTTTTATTGACATTTTAAATTCCTTTTATTAGTAATTTAAAAATTATTGATTTCAAAATTAGACAAAAATGTTATTGAAAAAAATACAAATAATTCATATATAATATAATACAGTATGATTTTTATTTATTAATAAATATACATGAATTCTTGTTTATTTAAATTCAAGACATGCCTCTATACTTTTGTTGTGTCCTCATTTTCTACAGAACTAAAACTCTGTGATTAGATTTACTTGATCTATGGTCAGTTTTAAACATTTAAAACTTGACCTGAAAAATTGATACCTATTGATTACCTACCTATCAAAATATAGTCAATATTATACTTTCAAATTTAAAAAAGGTATATAAAATTGTACTTTTAGGAGACGACAATTAATAACTTAAAAACGATTATTTCTGTGCTTATTACAAATACAATTATTTCCATCCAATTGTATTACATTCAAGTTGGATAATAAGATGAAATAATATTTATTAAACTATAATGTACATACTTTCACATGTAACGCTGAAGGTACGACCATCAATCCTTTTCCGGCAAACGTTACAACATTTTTGGTTTCTAATTCTTACTGGTTCAGACCAACAATGTGATACTGGATTCTAGTAATAAAATAAAATAAAATATAGACATCAAACTAAAAATGATCTACTATTGTATGAAATATATATATAGTGTTACCTACCTTAATTAAACTAGCTGCTAGACTATGGCAAGGTGATATGCCGGGTTTTTTTAGGCAATTTTCGTGAGCTATATAATTACATACTGAAACATTAAAAAGCAAAAATCAAAGGCTGTAAGCGATCTACATGTTTTACACGATTATATCAAAAGGACCAAAATCAACACGTTTGTAGGTTTTAATATCTACAATTTAATACATAGTTTAAATATTACAGATTTAATATTTTCTATTCAATATCTTCATATAGGCGCAAGTAGAAGAATATAAAATTTAAGTTCCGATATCCTGAAAAAAATGGCATTATGCCAAAATATCACGAGGATAAGATATTAAAATCAAAAATGTATTAATATAATAACTATTATTATATATTTAAATATAAATAAATACAAATTTGTACACGAATCAAGAGGGTGGTTGGGTGGAAAAAAGTCTACTACCTATTTAAAACCTTGTCGTTTTTTAAAATTATTTAATGAACATTTTTCAAGACTTTTGACGCTATTCGTGCCTATATGGTTGTTCAACATTTCACTGAAATCATTTCCTTTGATTTTCACGACAAACAAACACATTTGAAAGTTAATTTCTGTATTCTGGAATTATAATTATTATTTTGTATATTATATATTTTATTATACAAAAATCCACACATAAAAAACTTTTATTAAAAAAATGTACATTTTGAAAATATAAAAATTTTTATTTTAAAATTAAGTTTGTCTATGATATTATATTATTATGTAGTGTACCAGATTTAATAACAAGGTATGGTATGAATGGGACCCCATGAAGTGTGTATTTGCTATTCGTCATACTCGACAAATATTTGTCAAGTAGCCAATATTCCGTTGCCACGAGTCACGACTCTTGGGTTCATCGAATATTTGTCTAGTAGCCAAATATGCCATTCCCACGACTCGTATACTCGCCGAACATTTTTGTAAAAAACTTAAGACACATGGCGAAATGCGGCGTAGTACATATTCGTCCAAATGTTTGTCACATCGTAGATCGATATACGATTATTCATTTTGCTGATACAATATCTTAGACTCGTGTCACATTTCCCAACAACCATGTCTGGAAAATGACAATTAATGAATATTCGTTACGCCTACGATAATAGTAAATATTTAGTGAATATACGCGTTGTAGGATTTCAGATTGAGTTTTACTGACTATTGTTATAACTTATAAGCAATGGATGAAGGAAAAATTAATACTTTAAAAATATTTCATGTTTTGTGTATTAAGTTCTTTATCATTTAGAATACTTTGTGGACCCGATTACTGGATCAAAATTCAAATGGTTACAAATATAATTTCGGTTGAAATTTTAAAATTTGTTTTTAAAAATTGTGTAACCATGTATTTAAATGTTCATATTATATACTAAAATGATTAATTTTTATTTTTTTGGTCATGATGTGATACTATAGAGTACCTACCTATCTATAGGGTATTTGCTAAATTTTATCATTACAAAACTCATCACCACATAGCGAACATGTAGATCTTAAAAAGTGAAAAGTTAAAAATAGCGAGGTTAATTTCAAAAGTGTATTTAAATTTATATGTAATTGCGTAAAATATCAATTTAGGTATAAAGGGTTAAAATATGGTTTAATGAGTTCCGAGGTTTTCGTTATTCATCATCTGTTACAATCGCAAAAAGTGAAATATGACATGGATAATTAACATATGAGTAGGTATGTTACTAAAAAGTAAAAAGGAATCTGGTAAAAATTGTAGAACAACACAAATAAATGTAATGTCTTTTTCATGAGAAATTTAATAGTATCTACGTTTTTGTAATAAGACTTATTATGCATTTATACCTGAGTATAATCTAAAATGATCATGAACTTTTTTATTAACAATTTATTATAAATTTAAATTAATTTAATTCATTAAAATTGTTGTATGACCGTTTTCTCAATTCATTTTTCCCAACTTTAAATTTTTCCAAAAATTAATTCCAATCTAATTTTCCCAAAAATACATTTTTTAAATTATATTGTGTAAGAAAAGTCAAAAAATATATGGTTAAAATTAATTTACTTTAAGTTAAATCAACCTTATTTTTAAGTTTTATAGTTATATTATAACTACGTTCTGTGTTGGTCTATTAGATAACGAGATCAGATGAACATAATAAGTTATTACTTTATTAGATAATACTGAATAGGAAATAAGAATGCCAGCTCAATAAAGGGGGACGTAATACCTGACTCAATTGTCTTTGTCTGACACACGCGCAACATAGTAAAATTAGGTTTTGTATTTCCAATTTTGTGAGCAATTAGTTTATTTTAGGATATAATGACCTATTATCATTATTAATAAAGAGGACATAATCTATAACATGTAGAAATTATTTTTTTGATCAATTTAATTTTTAAGTACCCATTTTATAAGTATATAAATAACAGTTAAATTATAAATTTTTTTTTTAATTTACTTTTTATTCATTTAATATCATTGATAATACTATACTATATACTCAATAATATACTATAACTAACTAATTATTAATTTTACTAACAAAATACAAATTTACATAATTGTCTTTATTGTTACTCATTTATGTCTTGGTTTATATACCTATATATACATTTTTTTTTTTTAGATAATTTATTAAATTTTAATAATTAAATAATTATTCTTTTAGATTGATACTTGTCTTCAATTATCGACTACTAATAATAACCTTATTGCAATATTTATTGATTTATTGGAGTTTATTAGAATTTTAATGGCAATCACTACTTCAGTTGTACCAGAGCCATTTATGAGAAATGCAATCCCAATTAGAAGTCCCCTAAAAGTACTCAATAATATCTACGAGAGCCTTTTGTCACATTAGTGGAGTTCTTATTAGAATTTAGAACGTTAATCAAGTGTTGTTTGTTAATTTTTTTTTATTTCATTTACATATATCAATATATTTTACGTTTAGGAAGAATCTATTCTTCTCTTTCTATTTTTTATAGTTTTATGAGGAAGCTATATCTACACACATTTTAGCGGTACTAAAATACGTTCACACTCTGTAACTACTTCTTTCTGAGTAATCACAGAATCAAAATGTACACATATGCAAAATATGAAACATGAGAATATTTACTATGCCGTAACATAGTTTTTTTAGTTAATTTTTTTTTTTTTTTTTTTTTAATTTTAAAATTATAAAATTTCACAATTTTCAATCAAGGATTTTAGCTTTAAAAAAAGCATATTGAAAAAAAAACCACGCTACATCAGTGTAAATATTCTCATCTTTAATATTTTGCATAAATTTTGACTCTTTGAGAAAAGTTGTAGTTATAAAGCAAGGTATTGCTTAGAGAAGGTGATTTTTAACAAATATCATGATATCATAACAATAAAAAATAGTACTAACACATGACTATTTTTAATTACTTTTAAAATATAATTTAAAATTGTCGGATTTTCATTTTTCTCAAAATTTTATAAGAATTGTCCTTGAAAATCGAGTGTATAGTGTCCTCTTAAGTTTTCATAAATGATTGTCTAGTATAATTTTAACATTTTTAATCAGTATAATATTATATTAATGTTTCAATTCACCTGGGGTTATATAAATTGTATCATAATATATTAAAAAAATATTTAGAAGTAAAAGTACACTAGATTCCATAATAATTCTCAATTCGATTTCAATTACTTTCGGAAGTTCGTGTCCTGTCATGTGTACAGGTTGTATATAGGTACTCTTGGGTAAAATTATTTTTTTTTAACTATAATTTATTAAATACAATATGTATCCATTATCATAATATTATAAGTACCTATATATATTTTTATAGGAGAGGGGAAGTATAATAATAGTTATGGGCGTTTTGTAACAGAATAAAATTGTTTGGGGGGAAAGTCCCACAGGGATTACAGTACGCCGGGAATACGGGTCGAGCAAGTTTTTGCCTTTGACGTCACGAAGATGTTTGCTAACAGTGTTGGAAACACAACACGTTTACGGAAAAAATGTATATAGGTACATACAAAAAAATATTATGTTCTTAAACAAAACAGATTTTTAAATGTATAAATGTAAAAATGCAAGTTCCACTTCCTACGAAATTACTACTATAATAATATATGCACTTAAATTGCATACACAGAACGCCGTTTAACAATGATTCCTTTTATGCATAGAAAATTACAGAAAAAAAACGTACGTATTTATTTATGTTTAAGTTTTAACAAACTGGCGAAAATTTCTGGAATCATAATTTTAATTTATTATTTTCTATGTAGATAAAAAATCTTTTAAAATAATTTATTATGACTTGTATTATTATATCCTATTATCCTACATAAATGCATAGTTTGTACGCTATTTATACATACGTATAAAATCACCCATATTATATAAAATGTACATATTTATTTTTAATATTATGTTATTTATTTATTTAATTTATGCCACTGCAACATACCAAATTTAAATACGTGGGATATAATTTATAATAGTTATTCAATTAAATTAAAATTATTATATAGGTATTTATTGAAATATTAACGTATATATTTTTAAATGCACAATAATAATTTTTATCAGTTTAACTTAATATATTTAATAATTGTAAACATTGGCACAATATTCATTTTTGAAATAAAACGTGTTGAGCATATTACATCGTTACGTTTTGTTTGTCTTTCTCTCGTCATTCTATCGGCTACTTCACCGCAGATCAATGTTAAAACTTTTCAGTGACGTCGACAAGACCAAATAGGTCATATAGCTACTACAATAATTACCGTGCATTAACAAAATGTAATATACCTAGGTATATGTGTATGTAAGTGGTTTATTACAAAATACTAAAATAATAAATTGATTGTGTTTGTCTTTTACAATATATATATTTTAATATTTAATATTTGGTTTCATAAATATAGGAACCCACGTGCGAGTAAAAACTACAGTTAATTTATTCAAATTTCTATTGATGAGTCTAAATTATACTTAATTTTGAATTAATAGAATTATATTTAAATATTTTTGAGCGTGTTATTAAAATATAGAAATTAGAAATATCCTTATAACTATTATATAAAGTATAAGTATTGAGTTGGGAAGAAACACCGGTAAAAATATTGCACTATATTATATACATAATTTGAAAAGTGAATAATTAATTATCCATTGAATAATAAATGATGTGTATACATTTTGATCAACGTACGATTCTTTTTTTACTGAATTTTTATGTAAGATATAATTATTTTAGGGTCAGATAGGTATAATTCCAAACATTAATAACTCTTGTACAACTAGAGGAAAAGATTTATAAATTATTGTGCACACGTATATAACATATGATAAAAGAGTCATGTTCCCGACCAAATTATCAATTTATGTCGGGGTTAATGAAATCAGTGAAAAAAAAAAACAAAAAATACCTTCTAATAATTATTATGAATCACACAGACATACCCATATATGTACTTATATGTACTTACGATATCTTTTGCCCACAAACGTGTTAATTGAATAACTCTCCTCGACTCTCTTTTAAAAACAAATTTAAATAGATTTACGCCACCATCACCACCACCATCACAACTTTCACCATCACCACCACCACCACCACCATCACCACCACCACCACCACCACCACCACCACCACCACCACCACCACCACCACCACCACCACCACCACCACCACCACAATCACC
>JAIPRL010000106.1:53481-88481 GCA_025469235.1 Pemphigus obesinymphae
GTTACCAGTGATTGTTACACCTAGGTATTTGAAGCTATGTGCTTTCTCGAATACGTAATTATCTACTGTAAGGTCTTCCTCATCTTTTTCAGGCAACGTTTCCATTACTTTTGTTTTCTCCTCATTTCTTTCTAGACCAATCTTTTTTGCTTCCTGTATGAGTGTTTTGGTATTTCGCACAATCATTTCCTTATTTTCTCCTACTAAATTCAGATCGTCTGCCAATATTAATTCCGAGTTTATTACTTTGTACACTGCGTATTACTTTTTTTAATGCCATGTTGAAAAGTATTGACGATAGTACGTCACCCTACTGGAGCCCTGTTATCACTTCAAATTCTTCGGACAATGTACAATTTACTCTAACTTGATATCTTGTTCCGTTCATACACATTTTTGTCAGTGATATAAGTTTCATAGGAAAGCCGAACTCATACATTATATTGTATAAGCTGTCACGATGTATGCTATCATAAGCTTTTTTGAAATCAACAAATACTTGACATATGTTTTGTCTGTACTCATACTTCTTTTCTAGAAGCTGCTCTATAGTTGCGAGCTGGTCTATTGTGGATTTGCCTTTCCGAAAGCCACACAGATAATTTCCTATACACTCTTCAGCTAGTGGTTCTAGTGGTTCTAATAACATTTTTGAGAAAACTTTATATACTGTATTTAGTAACGATATCCCCCTATAGTTGTTGCAGCTCATCTTGTCTCCTAACCGGGATGATTAAAGCCTTGTTCCATTCTTCAGGTAGTATTTCCTCATTCCATATGCGACTGCATAATTTATTAAACGTTTTGTGCAGTTCTAAGCCACCATACTTTATAAGTTCATCTGATATCCCGTCTGACCTGGGGGCTTTCCAGTTTTTCAGTCGGTTTATGGCTCTTAATGTTTCATCTAATGATATATCCTTAACTTCTTGTTCCGCTCTCTGATCTTCCCATGCTGGTATTGATGTGACTGGTATCTCTCCATTCAACAGCTCTCCGAAATACTCTTGCCACCTCGATGCTTTCATTTGCGGGTCCAATAATATTCTATTATGTTTATCTTTTATGGCTTTTAATGTTGGGTTGTACTTTTGGTGTCTTTTTATTGCTGCAAAGAAATTTCGGACTCTGCCTTGTGTGTAATCCTGCTCTGTGTTATGTATGATCTCGTTCATATACTTCCTTTTTTCCCTCTGTATAACTTGTTTGCATCTCTTTCGTTCTGCCTCAAATAGTTCTTTGGATTCTGCTGAAAGATTTCTCAGATACTTTTGACGGTATTCATTTCTTTTTAGCACTGCATTCTGGCACTCATTGTTATACCATTTCTTTGCTTGCTTTCTGGCTTCACCTAGTGATTTTCTTGCAGCTTCGGTTATAGTATTTCTTATAATAGTCCATCTATCACTTGTTTCCAGCTTGTCCGTTTGGTTTGCCCTTAACTTTTCTGTGAGAGATTCGATGTATTTTTGATTTTCTCCTTCTTCTTTAAGCTTCTCTAGATTGTATTTTGGTATTCTATTATTTGTTTTTTGAACCTTCTTCAGCTTAATTCTGAATTTTGCAATGACCAAAAAATGATCTGAGTCACAGTCCGCTCCTCGATAACTTCTTATATCCGAAATACTTGATTTGAATCTTTTGTCAATGACCACGTGGTCAATTTGGTTAAACGTGTTTCCATCAGGTGATTTCCACGTATATTTGTGGATATCCTTAAGTGGAAAGAAAGTGCTGCTTATGGTCATGTCCCTTGAAGTTGCAAAAGCTATACTTCTCTGGCCATTATCATCGCTTTGTTCGTGAGCGCTGTGCAATCCAATTGTAGGTCTATAGATGATCTCTCTTCCTATTTTGACATTAAAATCTCCAAATCTCCTTGCGCTAATCACAGTATTAAATAGAAAAGTGTCTACAAAACCAACATTTTAGAACCAGCTTGTTAGTGGTTCTACCGATTCACAAAATATTTATACTCAAGTGAACTTTTCCTCGTCCCTTATCACTCCGTAATCCTTTTGTCATCCAGGGTCATATCATGAATTATTGTCAAAATCACCCTATTTATCGTTTGATTTGTCTGGCTAATGTGTTCACCCTTCAAAAATTAATTCTTAATTTTATGTATGTATATAATTTATATAAATTTGTATACACTAGTTTTAAATTTTTATAAAAAAAAATCATTATAGATATATTATATTTGGCCAATACTCGTATTATATACATCGTAAGATAAATAAAATTATCTTTTAACGATTTCCTATAGAATTTTTCTTCTTCAGATTAGTAATATTTTTAAGAACAAGTATTCTGGAGTTATATCAAGACAAATACTATCAAAGAGGAAGCATAGTTTGTTATGTAGTGAAATTTTATCTCATTGTCGAGGTTTTAACACATCCAATCAGACCACCATATATAGTACTATTCACATATGTAATAAATCTGTCATTATTAAATTTCAAAGTTTCCCAAATATTAAAAAAAAAACATGATTTCATGACGACACTTTAGGCACAGCAAGCGATGAAGCCGTCGAGCAGCAGAAACGTCTTACGGCGGCCCAGCATGGCATCCAGGCCAAAAAAAAAGAAACTTTTTCTGACGGACGGATGGGAAGTCGGATTGACCGGAATTTGTATATTCGTCATTCGCTTGAACACGGCAAAGCAGTTACCCGAGGAAGGATTTCACAAAGACCTCATTTGTGGTACACTAGATGCGGAAAAAAAGGGTCTAGTCAAGAGTATCGCTAGGATCATTGAATACGTGTTCATACCAGCACTGGCCATACCCCAGAACGGGGACGAGCCATCAGATGACCAACCCGATTGTCCTCTGATCAAGAGTCAACTTCTCCCAGAACTGAGATCGTTTTGTAGTTGCTTAAAAGGTATCTTAATAATTAATTATTTACCTGAACAATTCTATAAATTAATTCCAAGGGGCCAAAAAAAAAATCATTTTAAAGAAAGAACTAAATTTATTACGGTAATCGATAGTTTATTGTTCTATTAAGGGGTTATATGTAATCGTATGTCCTAAAATAGATTTAAATAGTGTAGTGGATTTCAATAAAACTATTGAACTAATTGTTAAATTTTTTTTTTTTAATTACAAATATTGAAAAATAAGAATCATGTAAAAAATATAAATATAAATAATATGGCGTATACACGCAAAGGCGTAAAATGATTTTATTTCTGCGGGCACGAACGATGTGCGTGATTAAATTCACAGAGTTAGTCAGAAATAAAAATTTAAAATATTTTATTATTTCTCAGGATTATTGAGCAGAGATTTTTGAAAAAAAATTTGAAAATATTCACATTTAAATGGTTAAGTTAATTAGTAATAATAATTAAATGATAAATGATTAATCTTATCGAAAAAGCCTTCGAAGCTCAATGAACAATCTAATTATGAATATACATACACAACTGAAGATAATGAGACTATTGGTGTTACAGTTGAATAACAGAATATTTCGAGAAAACGCGTTTACATTATTAAGAGGGCAAAATGAGATTAACACACATTCTCGCTATCTAAGTATAACTTCTCTCTTAATTATTGTAGATGTAAAAATGAAATAGAATATAATAGTTAAAAATGTTTAATATGGATAGACATAGAGTTTTTTAGTTAGGATTTAAATTTAAAAAATTGAAATTTATGTGCGTGCATAACAAGTGCGATTGTCGAGCGGTCGACAATATTCGTTCACATAGTTATAAGTTTGTCAATATCTTAGATAGGTACTGGATTTATTGCGGGCTTAAAACATTTTTAAATGATTTTAAATTAAAAATATATAAAAAAAAGATTTTAACACCGATAAATGTATATGACCATTTAACATTAATATACATTTGTTATTAGGATAACGTTCTATTTTTTTGTTTCAGTATCTTCTCTATTGAAAAAATTTAGTATACATAGTAGGTACTAATATAATATTAATTTATGATTATTTAGATTTTCCCGTTCAACAATGTTAATTAAAATGTTTATCCATATATTTTCGAAATCATATGTTTTTTTATTAAGGATTTGCATATTTTCATAGTGTGCGAAGAAGTATGTGATCAGCCAAATATTTTTGCTGATGGAATGAGTTTAATGTCAAAAGTACCGTCATACAAGGAAGCCAAGTTTCTCGCTACGAATAGAGACGAAGTATTACTGTTAGAAAAACGAGTGACGAATTGGATACGTAGAATACGAGAAGTAAATAATTTATTGACAAGTTTAAAATTCGATAATGATCATTTACCGTATTTAGATATTGCTAGAAGATGAAAAACTGCAATACGAAAGCGATACTAGTGGACCTCAGGACGAGTTGGAGTTTTGGAAAAAACGTGGAGCGCAATTTTCCCAAATCGCCGCGAATCTCAGCTGGGAAGAAGTAACGTCATTATTAACTGTTTTGATGTTTTTTTTTTAACTTAATTCTTCATTGAGTTTTGTGAATTAAAATTGCGTAAATAATTCATAGGTTATCATGACAATTTGCTGTTTACAACTTTCTCGTTCTCGAATGGTTGATCGGTGGAGACGAACGGATAACCATTTAACGTTGTGTTATAACGAAGCAAAAGATAACTCTAAATACATCCAAGCACTGGAAAAATGTTGTCACTCGCTCTACCTCGACAATCCCGTGAAAATGAGGAACTCATTGGTTCGTATGCTTCAAACCGTACGTCTTATCCATGACGTGTCTATGTTTTACAATACTACCGAGAAAATTTCATCTCTCATGGTCAAAGTAATTATTATTTTCAAATCCACGTCGATTAAACGATAAAATTATTCGACGAAAATGTAATAAAATGTGTTTAGATTACAAATCAAATGATCGAGAGTTGTAAATTGCATATTACAAATCGAAATAAAGACACAATATGGTCTCAAGACAGAATGGTTCTTACGACTAAATTAAACGAGTGTATTACGTTGAACAAAATATACCACAATACTTACGAAAGAGTGAAACACCATCATGGCGCTGGCAGGCAATTCAGTTTTTCCGAAAATTACGTATTTGGTAAATTTGACGCATTTTGCGATAGGTTAATAAAAATTTTAACGGTTTTTGACACGGTTGATGATTACAATGGGCTATTTGAACGGAGAATGGAAGGTCTACTGTTCGGGGAAGGTAAAAAATACTTTTATACAACCTGATATCGTTACTATAATGTGTCATTATATTATATTATTATTTGTTTAACAAATTATAATATATATATATATTTAGCACTAGAAAACGGTGTACGGACATTCGAAGAAGCCAAATTAGTGGTGATGAATAAAAGCTACGATTATTTAGATCAAAAAAATAAAGAATTTGATCTCGATTATACAACATTTTTTGTTATGGTTCAAACTTTAAAAGACGAACTAGCGTATACAATAGAAATTAATTTCAGTTCTGTTTGGGAGACGGGACAAGGAATAAAATTCCTTGATAAATTTGAGAAAGTATTACGCATGTTGTATTAATTATACAGTAATTATTTATGTACTTTATTTCATTAAACGTTTGGTTTACCATAGATTGCTATGAAAATACCAGTGACTCGGATGGACATAAAGTATAGCAGAGTGTTAAAATATTGTGAAAGTCAAATTGACAGAACATTGAAATTGTTTAAAAAACGGAGGAGTAATCCACCTGTTCCGAAAAATTTTCCACCTTTATCAGGTATTGTATTCACGTAAGTTGGTCTAAAATGTGGAAGTAATTGGCAAGATTTTATATTAGGTCGTATTGTCTGGGTGAGGTCATTACGGCAGCGGTTAAGTTATTTAATGGACGAAGCCAGCGATCATCCAGTGTTAAAAGTAATGCCAGAAATGATGGACGTACAAAAGAAATTTGCCACCATGTCCGTAGCTTTGCTTAATTACGAAGAAGAAATTAAAAGTATTTGGATGAATCACAATGTAAAAACATCATAAATCATATTAAATGCATTTTTAATCATTTTAAAACTATTGTAGGTCAAAGTGATAGAATACTGTTTGGTGCAACCATTATTGAAGTTTAAGAATACTACCAATATGGTTTACGTGAACTTCGATTCCAGATTGAGTTTACTTATACTGGAGTCCAGTTGTATGCTAAAAATGGAACTACAAGTTCCCATTATTACAAAGGCACTATTTTTTAGAAAAGACCATTTTACATTAGTTTGCGATACACTACAAGTATACAAAATCATTTAAATATAATATCCAATCAAAATAATTCCTATACAATATTATGAACATAAACAATATAGTGCATGTTAAACAAAATGAGAAAAGTGGTAAGCAGCATCCACCTAGATGTTCGTCCACTCTTCGTTACACAGCTCGTTTGGCTCCTGGATCTTTTAACGCCTGGCTTGCAAAACATTGACTGGACTGATCCTGAGTGGAAAAATTTCGTAGAAAAAACGAACACTGCAATAGATAAATTTCAAGTTTTAGTCACCAGGTAAAAATATAATGCATGGAATGTTGCACGAAATTGAGTATACAACATTTAGAACCTTGTTTTAGAATTCACGACGTTTACAATAACAGAATACTTCAGGTGCTTTCATCGATGCAGCTGATTACACTCAACACTTTTTCAGAAGACGGAACAACGTGTACGGCTGATGAATTTTTAGATAAAGTAGACGAAACATGTCGACAAGCATCAATGGTCTGTTATTAGCATATTTTATGTTAAGTGAACAATAAAAAGTTATTTGTAAAATATTAAACCAAATAGGAATTGAATCGAAAGAGCACCCTAGTTGAAGAAGCAGTCGAAGAAGTGTTGAGTCTCGTTCAAAAAGCTAATGAAAGTGTTAAAATTCCAAAATTAGAACATGAACCAAGTTTTAAAGGTACATCGGTAGATTTATCGTGGTATTTTAACGTTTTATTTCAACAATAAAATTGCAGATAAAACCAACGTGGACGTTGTTAAACAAGAAGGGAACTCTGGTGAAACTCAAACGGACTGGAGTACGGTCTGCGAATTGTTTAATAACCCGTTTGTTCTAGCAGCATACGAGTTACCTCCAACAGTTTATACTCTTGCGAATAGTGCTGTCAAAGAAATGAGACGGTATTATAGCCGGAAAGTTGTTGACGTACTGATTAAAATAACCAGACAGTCTATTGATACCCTAAGAAAAAAGTTTTCCCAAGAACCTGGTGAGGAAAAAAAAATTGTAAAAATACTAATTTATTATATTATTTGTATTAATAAAAATGCAATAAATTTTTTAGGTGAAAATCCGATTTTTGAAGTTCACGCGATACTTATGATACCGTCTATAGTTATAAGACCTGGAATAAACGAACTACAGGATGTAATGATCCAAGCAGGGAAAATGATGGTAGGAGTAGCTAAAGGAGTCGGCCAATGGTCTGGTAATAAAAAAACAAAGGTAAGCTTACACTATAATATGGTATATGAAGAAAAAAAAAACACTACGACCGAAGACATGAAATTTATTTGGGGTATACGTGTTTTTTGGTATTGTCTTGTGTTGTCCACGTGTTTGTCTTCGTGTGCGCGTCTCTTTTGTTTTTCTGCCGGCAGGTGTTAGCGGAAAAACATTGGAAACAGTTAAAGAAAGACTGCAGCGAGCGTAGAGAGAAATTTTTTTCTAAAGTTGTTATTTCTGATATGGAACAGAGTGTACCAGTATCTATGCCTACTATCGAGGACGCACGAGCAAAACGTCGAAGGTTATACAAGTTGGCATCCGAGAGGAAATCTCCGTTTCCAGTTATACACCGAAATTTCTATTCACACGTGATTGAAAACAAAGAAATCACCAAGGCACTTTCGTTACTTTCTACATGCGTACAACCATTAAAACCCGTAAACGTTTTTTAGATTATACTTTAAACTAATATGTAAGACATTTTATCCGTGTCCTAGATGCTGTCTGAATTTTTAAGCCTCTGGGAACCTTATAAAATTTTGTGGAATAACGACTTATCGGAAAGACGAGATTTATCGACGATTTCACTATTACAGTCTGAAGCAAATCTTCAAAAACACCATGAGCTATTAGAACGTCTAAAAATAAAACCAGACACATATGAATTTGGGTCGTGTGTCTTAGTATCCGTCGGTAAGTAAATATAATCGTGGTTATATGAAGTACTAAAATAATTTACTATGTATATTTTCAGAGAAATTAAAATATGGTTTGACTATCGAAGTGAAGTCGTGCAATCGTCGAATCGGTCAATTGCTACGTAAAAAATATCATCGTGAAATGGATTACGTATATGCTGTAATGAACGAAATGGAAAGAAAGTTAGAGCGGCCTATAAGAGATTTAGATGATATAAGAATGGTCATAGAGACATTAAAGAAAATTCGTGAAAACGAGGTGGACATGGAACTTAAAATAGAACCGATCGAAGAAGCGTTTAACGTATTAACACGTTACGATCTTCCAGTTGACAGAGAAGATTTAGAGTTGGTTGATAATGTTAGGTATTGTTGGCAGAAGGTATTGACGCGGGCCATGGACATGAATATTTATTTGTTAGAATCCCAACCTCAACTACAAACAGAATTAGCTGAGAATTTACAACATTTTAAAATGGATTGCATTCAATATTGCCACGAGTACAGAACATTGGGACCAATGATGCCCGGACTTTCACCTAGAGAAGCTTCAGATCGACTGATAATGTTTCAAGTATGTAATTAAAATACATATTAAAAAAAAAATTATTAAAATAATAAGTAATAATTAAAAAATGTGGATTTTACAGAATCGTTTCGATGGCATGTGGCGTCGATTGCAATCATATCAAAGTGGGGAGGAATTATTTGGTTTGGAAACGACAGAATATCCGGAGCTCGTTCAAATACGTAAAGAATTGAATCTTCTCCAAAAGCTTTATAAACTTTATAACGACGTAATAGATCGCGTCAGTAGTTACTACGATATCCCTTGGGGAGATGTTAATATAGAGCAAATAAATAATGAACTAATGGAATTCCAAAATAGATGTCGAAAATTACCTAAAGGATTAAAAGAATGGCCAGCTTTCCATGCGTTAAAGAGGACTATAGACGATTTTAACGATATGTGTCCCTTGTTAGAGCTAATGGCAAATAAAGCTATGAAACAAAGACATTGGCAAAGAATTATGCAGATCACTAGTTACAACTTTGAATTGGAAAGCGAAGGATTTTGTTTGAAAAATATTTTAGAGGCACCCCTGTTGAAACACAAAGAAGATATAGAAGATATATGTATTTCAGCCATGAAAGAGAAGGACATCGAAGCGAAATTAAGACAAGTTACTAATGAATGGTCCGTACAGGAGTTAACATTTTTAACGTTTAACAACCGCGGAGAGTTATTACTTCGAGGCGACACAACCGCAGAAACAATTGGTCAGCTAGAAGACAGCTTAATGATTTTGGGATCATTGATGTCTAATAGGTTATACTTTAATTTATTTACATGTTATGTTTACTTATATTGTGATAACAATTTATTAGATATAACGCCCCTTTCCGAAAACAAATACAACAATGGGTATACGATTTATCTAACACTAATGAAATTTTGGAGCGTTGGTTATTGGTACAAAATATGTGGGTATATTTAGAAGCTGTATTCGTTGGTGGTGATATAGCAAAACAGCTACCAAAAGAAGCAAAAAGGTTAATAATATATATTTATTATTGAATAAATTAACTGAATAATTATTATCGGTATAGGTTTAGTAAAATTGACAAGTCATGGCAAAAAATTATGCAACGAGCACACGAAACGCCAAGTGTAGTAATTTGTTGTGTTGGAGATGACATGCTAAAACAGCTCCTACCGCATTTACAAGAACAACTTGAGTTATGTCAAAAATCACTAAGCGGGTAAACGTCTTGTTACATATTTTAAGATAATTTAATAAAATATATAATGATTTACAGTTACTTGGAGAGAAAACGAACTATGTTTCCAAGATTCTTTTTCGTTTCGGATCCTGCTTTATTGGAAATTTTAGGACAAGCTTCAGATTCGCATACAATCCAAAACCATTTACTGTCTATTTTCGATAACACTAAAGCAGTGAAATTCCATGAAATTGAATACAACAAAATGACAGCTATTATTTCTACGGAGGGTGAAGTTATACCACTTGAAAGAGCAGTTAGAGCTGAAGGAAGTGTGGAGACATGGTTGACAAGCTTATTACAAACATCTCAACAAACTATTCATTCAATTATTCGAGCAGCAAATCATCAAATTAATGATAACAATTTTGCTTTATTACCATTTTTAGAAAAAATGCCTGCTCAGGTATGTATAACTATATCAATTAATAATCAGTCATATATAGTTATTAGTAATATTATAATAAAATTACAGATTGGAATACTGGGAATTCAAATGATCTGGACAAGAGATTCTGAGGTAGCGTTAATACACGCTAGGTCGGACAGGAAACAGATGCATGACACCAACAATCGATTTTTAGAACTACTAAACACATTAATCGATCAAACGACCAGAGATTTGACCCGTATTGAAAGAATAAAGTTTGAAACTTTAATTACAATACATGTTCATCAGAGAGATATTTTCGATATTTTGGTAACGATTTATGTTACTAGTATTTAAATATTATGTATTTTTATATCTTAAATTAAATAGTAGATATTATAATATAAACTTATATAAGAAAAATAGTTAAATATGTTTTAAATTTATATTTGGTAACTTATAATTTTGAATTTTAAATATATGTTATCTAGTATCGACTCAACGTACGGTCTGTCAATGACTTTGAATGGCTTAAACAATGCCGATTCTATTTTAAAGAAGACTTGGATAAGACATGGATTTCTATTACAGACGTTATTTTTAATTATCAAAATGAGTATTTAGGATGTACAGAACGTCTTGTAATTACACCACTTACTGACAGGTAACATTTATTTCCGTTGCATAATATTATATTCACTTGTATGTAACACCTACTGGGTGTAACTCCTTGTAAGTTCAACTCCTTTTTAGTTAAACTACTTGTAAGTACAACACTTTTTAAATGCGAAACTTTGAATTTTGTTACTCAGTTTGAGTGCGACACCTAGTAAGTGTAACCTTTTTTATTATAACTATTCATTATTAGAATTACTTTTAAATGCAATAATTATACCTCAGTTTATGTATTCTGACTACAGCGGAAACTAGTAATCGCTTTCTAATATTATATTTCCGATGAATAGATTAACAAAATAACTAATCTGAAAATTTATCAAACTTACTGTTTTTGAATATTTATAAGGGCTCGAATTTCGATTTGCTCGGTTTTCGCATAATAAGTTTTAGACAATATCACCCCTACACATAACTACAAATTCAATAACATTTTTAAAAAATATCAAAATAGTCTGAGAATTTGTAATACATATATCTTTAAATATAATACAGGTATAAAATACATATACTCTACTTTGAACATATGAATTCACTAAGACTTTTAATTCTTGAGTATTATATAACCATTGTTGCAAGGTTGGTATGTTCGAAAGTCAGATTAAATATCGCTATACCTAGGATAAAAGTTCACCCAAATTTATCAATATAAATCCAACTAAAATTGTGAAAATACTACTGAAGTAGAAAGATTATACGATTTTTTCCACGTACCAGATGTATCTGATAAAAAAAACGCGAAAAATCAGATCGTTGAAGCGCGATTCAAACAGCTTTACCAGTATCAAAAATTTGTTTAATTTATCTATTCTGCTGACAACGCTCTACATCACTAAACTACTTAACCGAGGCAATAAAGTGGTCAAAGTTTCTTATATTTAAAATATTCATATTGAATACACATATTCGAAACTAACATCTCAGTCTGATGGAAATGAATGATCGATATAGAAATCTTTAGTCCGGCATAAAACCTCTGGAAAACGCGAAACTAACGGAAAACTAACCAAAATTTCATTTTGGAAGTTCGGTGTCAATAATGAACAGATTGAAATAATGGCCAATTTGAAAACGTGTTTTTTCTTCTCAGCATCAAAATCTCAGAGAAAACGCAAAAACGCGAATGAACAAAATGCGTTAAAATCTCAAAATGATCAAAGAATAATTTAAAAACGGTAAAGATAAAGAAATACATGTTCAATGATCGCAAAAAAGAAACCTAAACATTAAATAAATAAGGAAATTTTTTCATGGGAAAAACGAATAAAAAAAGTTAAAATTTTATATATAAGATTAATATCATGTATTATGTATTTAGTAGAGTTATGGTGTATTCATGTATACCTGATAAGATAAGAATAAGATTTTTTTTATTCAGGTGTTATATTACACTTGCTCAAGCATTGGCAATGAGTATGGGTAGTTCACCTTGTGGACCAGCTGGTACTGGAAAAACTGAAACCGTTAAAGATATGGCGAAAACTTTGGCCAAATATGTGGTGGTATTTAATTGCTCGGATCAAATGGATTATCGAGGCTTGGGAAGAATATATAAGGGTTTAGCTCAATCAGGAACATGGGGATGTTTTGACGAATTTAATCGTATTGAACTCCCCGTATTGTCAGTCGCTGCACAACAAATAGCTGTAGTGCTGTCAGCAAAAAAAGAAAAGAAAAAACAGTTTACTTTCACTGACGGAGATGTAATAGATCTTTGTCCTGAATTCGGTATATTTATCACAATGGTAAGCACCATATTAATATTGAAAATAATCGTTATTTAAATTACGTTTTAAACATTTTAGAACCCAGGTTATGCTGGCCGTAAAGAACTTCCTGAAAATTTGAAAATTCAATTTCGCACGGTAGCTATGATGGTTCCAGATAGGCAAATAATTATAAGGGTTAAATTAGCAAGCTGTGGATTTTTAGAAAATATCACACTTGCTCGTAAATTTTATACATTATACAAACTTTGCGAAGAACAATTGACAAAACAAGTTCACTATGACTTTGGTTTACGTAACATTTTGTCGGTATTAAGAACTCTGGGTGCCGCGAAACGGGTTAATATCAAAGATACAGAAAGTACAATCGTTATGCGAGTATTGCGTGATATGAACTTATCAAAGTTAATAGGTAAATGATTAATGATTTTTATTATTTCATTCCTCCATTTAAACGTCTCATTATGCTCATAATTTCGCAGACGAAGATGAACCTCTTTTCTTGTCGTTGGTCACGGATTTATTCCCAAATCAAATATTAGAGAAAACATCATATCCGGAATTGGAGGAAGCAATTGAAAGCCAAGTGGAGGCCGACGGTTTGATATATCACTCGCCTTGGGTTTTGAAACTTATACAAGTAAGTTATAGATATATTAATTTATAAACACAAAATATTATTTCAAAATAATATGTGATCGGTATGAATAGCTGTATGAAACTCAACGAGTAAGACACGGTATTATGACACTGGGGCCCACTGGATCCGGAAAAACATGTTGTATTCAAATTCTCATGAAAGCTCTAACTATTTGTGGTGAAAGTCATAAGTAAATATACATATGCTATTAGTCTTATTGTTTTATACATTTATAAATCAATTAACATTATAGGGAAATGAGAATGAACCCTAAGGCAATTACTGCTGCACAAATGTTCGGCCGTCTTGATGTAGCCACTAACGACTGGACTGATGGTATATTTTCTGCACTGTGGAGAAAGACACATAAAATGAAAAAAGGAGAACATGTATGGTTGGTACTCGATGGACCGGTAGACAGTATATGGATAGAAAATTTGAATTCAGTATTGGACGACAATAAAACATTAACATTGGCTAATGGAGACAGACTTCCAATGGCCCCGTGTTGTAAAATTATATTCGAACCGCATAACATTGATAACGCTTCTCCGGCTACCGTATCACGTAACGGCATGGTGTACATGAGTTCGTCCGGATTAGATTGGAGACCTGTTTTGGCAGCATGGTTAAAGAAAAGAAACAAACGAGAGTCCAAACTATTTAAGCGATTATTTGAAAATACGTTTTCAGCAATGTATACATGGGCATCACAGAACTTAAATATGACTATGAAAGTCTTACAATGCAATACTATTCAACAGGTATGTTCAACCAAGAGTTTAATTTATTTCGATGGACGATTCGAATGCCTTGTGTTTAATATAGATGCTAGTGCTGTTACAAGGACTTATACCTAAAATACCAGACGAAGAAGAAGGAAAAGAAGACAAAGATGAAATTGAAGATGATGAAAACAATTCATCAGAAGAAGGGGAAGGGGGCGCAGACAATAACTATCTTAAACCAGATAATTATTTGTAATTTTAAGTAAATAATAAATACTGTTTTAGAATATTCAAATACATAACTTTTTTTCAGACCAAGTAAAATACACTTACAGCGGCTGTTTACTTTTTCATTGGTTTGGGGATTAGGAGCTTTATTGGAAACATCAGATAGATATAAATTTCATGGTTATCTGCACGATAACTTCACTTCTATTCTTGACCTACCTAAATTAGCAGATCAACCTGATGCTACAATATTTGATTTTTATGTTACTGAAGAAGGTATGTGATAGATTTTAAGATATAAAATTTATATATTTAATAATGAAGATCTGTTTCATAAGGAGAGTGGGAACATTGGAATGTTGCAATGGCTTCAGCTACTTCACCAGAGACATCTATTTCGGATTACAGTCAAGTGTTGGTGCCAATTTTGGAAAGTGTTCGTATCACGTATTTGATAAATATCATTGCTACACAAGATCATCCAGTATTATTGATTGGAGAACAAGGATCGGGGAAAACAGTTATTATGAAATCTTATATGAGATCTGCTAAACCAGAACTTTATTTAAGTAGATCGTTCAATTTTTCATCTGCAACTAGTCCTTATCAATTTCAAGTAATGTGCTCATAATATTATATAATGAAATTTATACTAAATATATATTAATTTGAGGAATATTACTTTTTTTTTAGAAAACAATTGAAAGCTATATAGAAAAAAGATTGGGAAATACATTTGGACCACCGGGAGGACTCAAAATGACCGTATTTATCGACGATATTAATTTGCCAGAAGTTAATGAATGGGGTGATCAAATTACAAATGAGATTGTTCGTCAAACTATGGATATGAAAGGATTTTACAGTTTAGAAAAACCTGGTGAATTTTACACATTAATTGATATACTTTTTGTCGGTGCTATGGTACATCCAGGTAAATTAATCAAGTATAATATAATAATTAATCAAATTTGGAATTAATATATTAAATAATGTATGTAATTGTCGATATAAGGTGGAGGACGAAATGACATTCCATCAAGATTGAAACGGCAATTTAGTATATTCAATTGTACCATGCCATCAGACGCTTCAATTGACAAAATCTTTCGAGTGGTTGGTGAAACGCACTATAATGCAAAACGAGGATTTTCTGTAGAAATACGAAACTTGGTTAAGAAATTAACACCTATAACTAGAGAAATTTGGCACAGTACAAGAGTAATTGCTTACACTTTTATTTAATTTTTTTAGTGTTATTAGTGTATTAATTTTAAATATTTTGCGTTACAGATGACTTTGTTGCCTACACCAGCTAAATTTCACTATGTATTCAGTTTAAGAGATTTATCTCGGATTTGGCAAGGCATGGTTGGAACGTTGAGCACTGTAATTGAATCATCAAAAATCTTAATTATGTTATGGAGGCATGAGACTACCAGAGTTTTCTCAGATAGGTTAGGTTAATTGAGCAATAGTGATGTATTATATTTTTTTAAATTAGTTTACAAGTGTAATTTCATGATAATAATATGTATTATATTATAGGTTTACTTCTTTGACTGATAAAGATTGGTTTGATCATGAACTTAAAAAAGTCGTAGAAACTCGATTGGGTACTCAATATATAGGCATGTTGGACGCAGACCCCCCATTTGTTGATTTCATGCGGTAGACACTTTTATACATTTTATAATTTTATATTGATTGTGTTGATGTACCATTATAGTGATGCACCAGAGCCTACCGGAGAAGAAGGAGAAGAAGCCGATATGGAACTTCCTAAGGTCTATGAACCTGTCATGGAAGAAGCTCAACTTCGAGAAAGATTAGAAATGTTTTTGTCTCAATTTAATGAAATGGTCCGTGGCGTTGGAATGGACCTCGTATTTTTTCCAGACGCTATTCTCCATCTGGTTAAGGTCAGTTATAATTTGTAAACATTAGGTTTTAAATGTCTTAAATTACAAAAGGAGTATATATGTGTACTCTAGATATCAAGAGTTATACGACATCCTCGGGGAAACGTAATGTTAGTAGGCGTCGGAGGATCTGGAAAACAATCGTTAACAAGGCTGGCTTCTTTTATTGCTGGTTACAAGACATTTCAAATAGCATTAACTAGGTTTATTATGATTTTTGATACGAAATATTCTGATTCCATTATTTAAAAAAAATATTATTACAGATCTTATAACATAACCAATTTTTTGGAAGATCTTAAATTATTATACAGAACATGCGGTGTCCAAGCAAAAGGTACAACTTTTATTTTTACTGATTTGGATATCAAAGAAGAAGGTTTTCTGGAGTATTTGAATAATATTTTGTCATCTGGTATAAAATATACAATTAAAGTCATATTTTCATTTTAATAAATATATATTATATAAATATATACATTTAGGCGGAATCACTAATCTATTTACAAAAGATGAACAATCCGAAATAATATCAGAACTAACTCCAATCATGAAACGAGAAAACGCAAAAAGAACTCTGAATCATGAAATTATAATGGATTACTTTTTGACAAGAACCTGTCAAAATCTTCACGTTGTGTTTTGTTTTTCACCTGTAATTTTTTTTTCTTCAATAGTTTTCAATAAAATTAAACAAATTATAGAATTGTTATTAATTATAAAAAAAACATAATATTTAGGTGGGAGAGAAGTTTCGAAATAGAGCTCTCAGATTTCCGGCACTGGTATCAGGATGTACAATAGATTGGTTTCAACCGTGGCCTAAAGATGCTCTCATACAAGTCGCAGAACATTTTTTGGTAGACTTTGACATCGAGTGTACGGCTGAAGTGAAATGCGAGTTAGTCGGAGCGATGGGCACGATTCAAGACATTGTCGACCATACATCTAGTGATTATTATCAACGATTTCGCCGAGCTACCCACGTAACACCGAAATCGTACTTGAATTTTATCGGCGGATACAAAAGCATATACCATCAAAAACAAAAAGAATTAGGAGAGGGCGCACACCGTATGGACACTGGCCTGGCGAAACTAGAGGAAGCATCGTTTTCTGTAGAACTACTAAAGAAAGACTTGGATGTTATGGAACAGGACTTAGCGTATGCTTCTCAAAAAGCAGAAACTGTAAATAAATACATTTAAGTAATTTTTCAATGTCTTATTTTAAATACAATTTTTACAAAAATAATTCATAGGTGTTAGTAGAAGTAACGGATCGTGCAAGGCAAGCGGAAATCGTGAAAAATCAAGTGATGAAAGTAAAAGTCAAAGCAGAAGCATTAGTAGAGTCGATAGCGAAAGAAAAAGCTATTGCCGAAGAAAAATTGGAAGCGGCTAGACCGGCACTTGAAGAAGCTGAGTCAGCGTTAAACACCATAAAACCGGCACACATTGCTACCGTGCGTAAGCTCGGTAGACCTCCACATCTCATTATGAGGATAATGGATTGTGTTTTAATATTGTTTAAACGTAAACTACATCCAGTCATAAGTGATACAACGGTGAGATGTCCAAAACCATCGTGGCCCGAGTCACTAAAGGTATTACTAAATTAATAATACGTTAATATAACTGTGAAAATGAAATATAAAATTTCAAAACTTAAATTTTCGTTTAACTCTGAAGATGGAAACGTCGTTTCCGAAGTACGTGTTTGTTGAATTAAAAAAGATATAATGTAGAAATTGAGTTTTTATATTTTATTTAAATAATTCTATAAGTTATTTAATTCTACCAAAAATAACTGTTAAATTTATATAATAATATGACTTTTATATATCCCAATTAAAAGTTATAATTTTCCTCTAACGACGAATGATATACAATTAAATATAAAATACATTTCATCAACAATAAAATATCTTACTGTAGTTTTTGGAGTTTTAAGATAAATATACGAAATATCTTCCTATATTAGCATTTGTCTGTGAGTCCATATATAGTAATCTGTTGAACAATGAAAAATATTATCGTACTCAATAATGAATGCTGGTTATTAACAAGTTATAACCCACGCAGTTCATTTAAGGGCCAGAAAACTTGTTTGTATAGGAATACAAATTTAAAAACGCATGTCTACCTGCTCAACAGGTTTTATTAGTCTAGGAAAATATACAACAACTAGGGAGTAGTCGAATTGGTTCCAGTTTGAAAACTGATCTAATTCGATATGGGGGCTAAGCATCGAAAATCTTGTTTACTGTAAGTGTTAACTATTTTCGTCAATAATTTAAAGAAATCACGCAAAATCTATATCGTGTAAAAAATAATTTTTAAAAATCAATGTGTCCGATATACATTTTTACTTATTTACCTTAATATTATCATAGATTTTAAATGGTATAATCTATGCTCATTACTCAATGATATTACACATAAGATGATAGTATTAAGTATGTACAAATGAGAAGGGATATGAAAAACTTTAACAGTAAAAAAAATGTCAGTACCTACATTTTGTTAAAAATTCGAGAAGCCTAATTTACTGTGCAATTATATAATAATGAATTAAATACGGGAACTAATTTGGTATCAACCAATAACCGAATGCGGGCGATAGGGCTTAAATATATACTACAAGTATATTGCTAGATCAATAACTATCGTCAATTTCTCTAATATGTGAATCTGCAACCACAGCATGATAGAGTTTGGGAAATAAGATAATATAAAACTGTTAATTTTTTTACATATTACAAATTTTATTTAGTAATTCTGGGTTTAAAAATGGTCGGAAATATGTTGATCGAGTGTAAAAAAATAAACTTCAGCGGATTAATACTATTCATATCTGGATACTTATCTGTATTATTTTGTAAGTAAAATGTGCAATTATTGTTTAGATGATGGCAAGTACGACATTTTTGCTTCAGCTACAAAACTACCCTAAAGATACAATTACTAATGAAATGGTTGAACTATTGCAATTATACTTTAATATGGAGGATTATAATATGGATACAGCGAAACGAGTTTGTGGTGATGTTGCTGGTCTATTATCGTGGACCAAAGCCATGGCGTTTTTTCACAGTATAAATAAAGAAGTTTTGCCTCTCAAAGTTTGTTTTATATGTTTTATTTTATTTTTTTTAATATTTGGTACATTAGTGGTTATTGTTTAGGCTAATTTAACTCTACAAGAAGCTAGACTGACTATTGCGATGGATGATTTGTCGCAAGCTGAACTTCAACTCCACGAAAGAGAAGTTGCGTTGAACGAAGTTAAAAGTCAATATGATGCCGCTGTTCAAGAAAAACAAAGGCTAACTGATGCAGCAAATATATGTTTAAGAAAAATGACCTCGGCGACCGCATTGATTAATGGTTTGGGCGGTGAGAAAATTAGATGGACCCAACAAAGTAAAGAATTCAAAAAACAACTAGGACGGTGGGTTCTGTTCAGTATCTAATATTATTATGAATTCGTAAATTTAGAATTAAATCATATAATTTATTACCATATAGACTTGTAGGCGATGTTTTATTAGCGACCGGATTTTTATCTTATTGTGGGCCTTATAATCAAGAATTTAGATCGAATTTAGTTCAAAGTTGGATGAAAATTTTGACAACGCAAAAAGTGCCGTTCACAGCAAAGCTCAACATAATAAATATGCTAGTTGAAAATTCGATGGTACGATTATCGTTCGGAAACTGTGTAATGACTAATGAATAATATTAATATTAGTAATTATATTCCTAGGTATCTGAATGGACTTTGCAAGGTCTTCCTAATGATGAGCTATCGGTACAGAATGCACTTATAGTGACAAAATCTAGTTCCTATCCACTTTTGATAGATCCACAAAACCAAGGAAAAATGTGGATTAAAAATAAGGAATCCACTAATGAGCTTCAAATAACATCTTTGAACCATAAATATTTTAGAACACATCTAGAGGATTGTTTATCTCTCGGGAGACCGTTACTGATAGAGGACGTGAGCGAAGAACTAGATCCAGTAATCGATAATGTACTGGAAAAGAATTTCATTAAATCTGGTTCAATTGAAAAAGTAACGGGAATAAATATATTTATCCATTTTACATATTATTATTCATTTAAAAATATTATCGTGTTCATAGGTCGTTGTAGGTGATAAAGAGACCGATGTTATGCCTGGATTCGTCTTATATATAACAACCAAATTACCAAATCCAGCATATTCTCCCGAGATTAGTGCTAAAACTTCTATTATCGACTTCACTGTAACGATGCGAGGTCTTGAAGATCAGCTTTTGGGTAAAAAAATTAATAATATATACGTACTTTAGTAAAAGCACTACTACGATAAATGTTTTGTGTTTTGTAATTAGGTCGCGTTATATTGATGGAAAAATCCGATTTAGAAGCCGAGCGTGTAGCGTTATTCGAGTCAGTTATACAAAATCAACGATCAATGAAAGAATTCGAAAGCAATTTACTGCATAAACTATCATCCATTCAAGTAACGTTTTTAAAATTAAAACTTTCAAATACTATAATAATTATATATATGTGTATAATATATATGAATATATATTTGTTTTTTTTTTTCTCCAGGGTTCATTGGTAGATGACGAAGATTTAATTAGTGTACTACAAGAAACTAAAGCTACCGCAGAAGCTGTTAACGCCAAACTCAAAGTTTCCGAACAAACCGAAGTGAAAATCATGAAAGCCAGAGAAGAGTTTCGCGCTGTAGCCGCTCGTGGATCAATTCTCTACTTTTTGATAGTCGAAATGAGCAATGTAAACGTTATGTATCAAAATTCGTTGAAACAATTTTTAATGATATTTGACAATTCCATAAACAAATCGATAAAAAGTGCAATAACGGAAGAGCGTATTGTAAATATTTTACAATATTTAACTTATGAAGTGTGGATGTTTACGATGAGAAGTTTATACGAACGTCACAAACCATTGTTTACGTTGATGTTAGCTATGAAAATCGATTGCGATAAAAATCACATTACACACGAGGAGTTTATGACATTTATTAAAGGTTTGTGTTTAAGAAAACATGCCCATAAGGCTTTTATCAATTTTTCAATTATATACAAACATTAAAGTAGGCGATAAATTGTATTTAAAGGTGGAGCGTCATTAGATTTGAACGCAGTCACTCCGAAGCCTTTCCGATGGGTATTAGATATAACGTGGTTGAATTTGGTCGAACTTAACAAGTTATCGGTGTTTTCAAACCTTTTGAACAAAGTAAATTGGTTTATTATAAAAAAAAAAAATCACATTTTTTTTATTGATCGTGTTGTTTGTGAAATAATTTAGATCAAGCAAAACGAGAAGGAATGGCGTATCTGGTACGAGAAGGAGAAACCCGAGGAAGAAGACATTCCATGTGGATATAATAAATCATTAGATGTATTTCGAAAACTATTGTTGGTCAGGTCTTGGAGTCCAGACCGAACACTGTCGCAGTCCCGAAAATATATCATGGGTAATCGAAATTAAGATAAATATATTTTTCTTATATACATAATAACCGTATTGCGTTCAATGTAAAACGTGTGTAGATTCATTAGGACCAGAGTACGGGGAAGCGTGCATTTTAGATTTAGAAAAAACTTGGGAAGAATCAGAACCTCAAACACCGCTCGTTTGCATATTGTCAATTGGTTCAGATCCATCACCTCAAATTACCAGTCTCGCCAAGTCCCAAGATATTCGTAATGCACTGGCTTTTGTGATAATTAGAAAGCGGATTTTTAGGTTTTAAAATGTTTAAAACACGATGCTTGTATATACCAATAAAACTTTTTTCTCTATAAAACAAGCTAAATCAGAGACATTGGCATCACTTTAAAAAAACGAAAAATACTCAAAAAAAAAGTTTAGATACAATACAATTAAGTCGACCAATTTATGTAAAAGAAAGTCGACCCTTTAATATTGTTTTATTAATAATATAAATTTAAAAACGACGATAAATCAATGCATTCAAAATATGATTCATATTCATAGCGATGATTGGTATATTATTATAATGAAATAAATAAATAAAAAGGTAACCATGACTTTATTTTGTTATTTCTCCTACATTAATAAAATATTTCATTTAAAAAATATATTTTTTCTTTGCGATTAAGAAAGTTACTCGGAACATTGAAAATATACGTGTTCAATGTAGGCACCAATTAGAATCAATTTAGTATCGAAATTTTATTTTTTAAACACAACTCTTTCAACCTGAAAACAATATTCAGACATAAAAAAAACCACATCATCTTAAAACCAATAAATTTCTGGCTTCACCCAGAGCCCGGGCTTATATTTTTTCAAAAAATAAACGAGAAATATGCACAAAATATGCCATAAACACGAAAATATTTTCTAACCAAAATATAATACTCCAATATGCAAAATGCAATTTTTTCTATGATTCCTGTGATTCTCGTCGAACTGCAAATAGTTATTAAATAAATTATATAAAAATCTAAAAGTCTACACTCTAGTAATAATATTCTAATACCGTTAAGGGAAGAATTCTTATTCATCGATTGTCGGACGCGTTTGATTTTGTGTTTTCAGAAATACGATCCGTGTCTATGGGCCAAGGTCAGGAAATACACGCCAGAAACATGATATCCGATTGCATGGCAAACGGCGGTTGGGTGCTCCTACAAAACATGCATCTGTCTTTACCGTTCTGCACGGAGGCCATGGATGCGTTGGCGGACTCGGAAGAGATTCACACCACGTTTAGAATGTGGATAACGACCGAAGTGCATCCACAATTTCCAATAGCACTGCTCCAGGTATACGCGAATACGTCACCCAAAAGATATAAACTGCGGGCAGTGTTGGAAAGAATACTTTTAGAAAAATATTTACGATAAATATACAGATAAATACTTGAAAAAATACATTTAAATATATAAATACAGATAAATTTAAAAAATATTCAAATACCGTTTATTGTATAAGTAATAACTAATATGATAGTCCAGGGACTGGTACAGAACTGAAAAGAACCGAAATCGTTAAAAATTTTGGGAACTGGAACCGAATCAAAACCTTTATTTTTTGAAGTAAAGAGCTGAAATCAAACTGATGAAAAAAATATGCCATACATTACATTGTGAGGTTTTAATAGAGACACGAGGTCGGTAAATTTACCGGGTTAATATATATTTTACCAATGTTTTTTTTTAACCGGTATATTTTGTTTAGCGTACTTAAAATGAAGTGATCCTTCATTTCAAATATTATAATAATTTTTATTTTACCTTATAAATCATATAAAATAATAAATAATAATAAAATAAATAAAATGATCTTTTTCTATGAAGAATTTTAGGAGTAAGTAGTAAAAATAATAAAAAAAAGATTTTTGTTTTTTATAAATATAAATGACTAAATAATTGTAAAAAAAAACAATGGTTAATGAGGTTATAAAATAACATGAAAAAAAAGATGAATTTACAAAATTCACTTAAAAAAATATATAAGTACATATATATTTAACAAATTTTCCAATTTACCGAATTTTACATAAATTCTACAAATAAATTTATGAAAAAAATTAAATAATTAATTCCTCATCTCAAGGTATAAACAATAGACTTCAAGCCCTTGCCCACTTTCCGAATACTGTTCACTCACAATAGACGAACCGCACTGAATCCCGATTAATTTGACAATTTACGCAACAGTTATTTGAAGTTAGGAAATATTTCTTTAATATTTTTTCTTAAATAATTAATAACTATAAATTATTTAAGCCATAACTACAATTTACAATATTATAAAAACGATTTATTTGATTTTAATAATATTACATATTCAAAATTTTCATCATACATACGAGGCTTTTTTTTTTTTTTAGTTAAAATAACTCCTCTCATAATGAATTGCCTTTCAATAGGTGAATTACTAGGTAATAGAGTATTATATTTAGTAAAAATAAAGACAATTTTACTAAACTGGCAATATGATTATACCATAGAACTGGTTCTGATAATATTATGTACAACTTTTCGTTATCATTAATTTACTCCTTTTACTGCACAAACATTTATTATTAAACAGAGTTATTATACTCCTATATTTGTTATTTTATTAGAGAAATAATATTTTCCCCAAAGTAATAGTAATAGTATAAAAACATACATATTAACTACTCCACTGGCGTACTAAGTATAATTGATAATAATATAAATGGAGTATGCCACAGTTTTGAAAATGTTTGCTTTTTACTTACATACCTTGGAACGTTTACTTAAAAATTGAATTCATTCACATTCAAACGACTTAAAAAAAAAAACATATTAACAGTCAAGTTCATAAAAAAAAAAAAAATAAATGAACGAGTTTATCTATTCATTTATTTTATTAGTTAATCATTAACAATATACATATTTTTTTCATATATTTACCAAAACATTTCCAATTTTAGGAACTATCATTTTAGTTTTCAATTTTAGCGGACTAAGAAATGGGACTTTTGAGTTTTTTATATGAATCTAATAAGGTTTATAGCAAAATCGTATTATATTTTAATTTAAAAAGGCCCGAATTTTTCAAATTCCTTGAAACGTCGTTGATATTGACGCTCTATTTAACAGAAACGAGTGGCGTTCGGGTGTCGTTCACAATGTATGTACGTGAACGCATGATCGGGCGTTGATGAACGTTTTTCTTTCAAAACAGTTCTAAACAATAAAATTATTATCAATACTAATTAATATTTTTTGCGATTTTGTAGTATTCAAAGTTCTGATTTTATTGATATTGAATGAAAAATTGAAATTGCCGCATTTTCATTATGAAATGGTTTCAATTATCAATAAAAAAAATTAAATAACAAAGTTCTATTTTGTCGAGTTTTTTTCATAGTTTAGTATGAATAGGTTCTAATTACTAGTTTACATTTTTATTTTATTAAATATTTCATATTTTTATTAATATATAGGAATCTTCTTTACAATAAAGTATAGTATAAATGTCATTCCACAAGTTGGTGTCATTTTCATAACAAAATCTTAATTAAAGAACAAAATATTTCATCTCAAACTTAAAAATTGCTCTTCTGAATAATTCTATAAAAACGATTTAGAAAATGTTCATACCATGCCCATGAAATGTATTCTTTGTAAAATATACTATAATTATTTGTATAGATGGCGATTAAGTTTACTAATGAACCTCCGCAAGGAATTCGAGCAAGCATGAAAAGGACTTATCAGAACATTAGTCAGGTAATTTTCAGTTATTGTTTATTAAGTTTATAGGTGGACAATGTTAACGAATACATTTTTTGTTGAATATTTAAAAAGTCAAATGTTTTCAAACATTTTTATACGTTACATTGATATTATATGTCAGTGTGGCTAACTGCAAAATAATTCTAATAAAATTATTCACATTTAAAGTAGCTCTCTGCGGTCTAATTTAATGGGTCGTGTATAGTCAATTTTAAAATATACAAATATATGGTATGTATGTACGTGTAAAATTAATATTAGTATGTGTAAATCCATTATCCGCAACTCGTATAATAACATTATGAGTATTGCGCCCACCGATAACGTACGCACACGCATATATGCGTGTAAATGATTGTTGGTAATTCATCAATTTCTTCAAAATTTTACTCTAAAGTATTCACCATTTGTCCATCATGGCGATTCAATGTATTGTCCGAACTACATACGAAAAACAGATTTGAATTCATGAACAAATTATCTTTTAATCGGCTTATTTACGTTTTTAAATTTCTATATCTGATATTTCAAAATTTAATCAATAAATATTTAATAAATTTCAATTTCATAAAATAATTTTAAGCAATAAATAAGAAAAAATATTAGAAAAATAAAAATGTCGATTAAAAGTAGACTTGTCAGAAAAGTTTTAATCAGTTTTCAAAATCTTTATAGGATTATTCAATCAATCGCTACGATACACAAAAAATAGGTTCTTTTGGTATGTAAAACTCGACCACAGATAATATAACCTTAAGAAGATACACCAGCTTCTTAAGGGGTTCTGGATAGATAATTTTAATGAAGTTTAAAAAAATGAATATCCAAAAATGTAGTAATATTTAATTACATTTTAAAAATAGTCATATGTTAGTACCATTTTGAATTGTTGTGTTATCACGATATTTGTTGAAAATTACGTTCATGGTCTATACCTAGAATTTCTCTCTTGGTAATTGTAGATTCAAAATGTATACAAAATACGAAAGTTGAGAATGTTTACTGTGCTTGGGCTTAGTTTTTTTTACAACATTTTTATTTAAAAATCTAAACAAAAAAACCAATAATTGACAATCGTGAAATTTAAAAATTTAAAAATTTAAATAAAACATAAAACAAATGTTAACTAAAAAAACTCCATATTACGACATAGTAAATATCCTCGTCTTTCATATTTTGTATACATTTTGACTTTGCAATTACTAAGAGAAAAGTTGTAGTTATATAGCTCGAATGTATTTCAATACCGTTAAAATGGGTGTATACGTAGCATCCTCTTAAATGATTAATACCCACAGGGTAAATAATTGAAATTAACTCTTGTTGTTTATTTATTTACTTGAACATTAAAATCCAAACGGCAATTTACAATGTAATAAGTGTAAGTATATAAACATTTTTAATATATAAGTGATACAAATTAATACGAAAATAAGTTATTTATTATGATAATTAGATACAATACGTACGGGATAAACAAAGAACATTGAAATATTTTCAGTGGTAATCATTGTGAAAATTATTTATGTACAAAATCTAAAATTAAAATGTTCAATTACAATCAATACAACAATCAATGTTAAAAATATTATTACATCATAAATTATAGAGAATGGATAAAACATCAAAACATCCTGAGCATTAATGAACGATAAACTGCAGGACAATAAACTTTTTATTCCATAAACAAATTTTATATCACTTAAATACATTATAATACATAAAAATGTAGGTAATACTACACATTTTTTACCACAAAATATACCAAATAATATTATGTTTAGTTATTCGAAATCCATATGTCTAATACATTATTGGCCCAATGTATTTTTTTAAAAGCTAAAATAATATTGTTATTTTTATTTAAATAATATAAATTATCAGTAGATAAGTATAGTTTGAGTTGATATGATTACCTAATGGTTACACTGGAAACATTGGTTATGTTGGGGCATATACTAGATCTTCGTCAACGCTACCCCATTGATATTCAACAATACGGATATACATAATATTATATTATCTATGTATTATAGTAACATTAGAATTTATAAAATCGTTACCAAATAAATGATAATTTTAGTAATGCAAATCAATTCGAAAACACGTGTAGCTATTAGCAGTAGTACTGACAAAATTGATAATTCCTATATATCCTAGGATATGCTTGATTATTCGGTTCAATCGCAGTGGCCCATTTTACTGTACGCCGTAGGATTTCTTCATACCATCTTACAAGAGAGGCGAAAATTTGGACCATTAGGCTGGAACATACCGTATGAATTCAATCAAGCCGATTTTGCCGCTAGCGTTCAGTTTATACAAAATCACTTGGACGATATGGATCCTAAAAAAGTAAGTATTTGAAAAAAAAATGTATTGAATAATAATATAATTTTTTTCAACTTATTCAGGGTGTTTCCTGGCCCACTATTTGCTACATGTTGGGCGAAGTACAGTACGGTGGTCGGGTGACTGATGATTTTGATAAAAGACTTCTAATTACATTCACTCAAGTACGTGTTACTATTCATAGTATAATAAATAAAATGCTCGTATTGTAATAAAATGTTGTATTCTTTACAAAAATAAAAAGACACAACGTTTAGTATTATTATAGTGACCATACATACTTATTTTCATAGGACAGTACTTATTTGTTGGTTTATATACTTTTGTCCTAAATGATTGTAGCTTTTTTGTAAACTCTACTCAAACATATTTTATTAAAAACTAATATTAAGAGGACTCGTATAATGTATATGCATTTTAACGTCATTAAAACGTTATCTTTTTCTAAGTATATAACTTCTCACCTAGTTGTCGTAGATTTAAAATTTAAACAGAATATATGATAGATGAAAATATTGACTATTGAGTATAGACTTTTGTCAATTGAGTCTATACTCAATATATTGTATTGTATTATTAATTATTAATATATATATATTGACCATAGAGATTTTTAGTTAAAATTAATTGGGAAATTTTTCGTTTTTAATCTTAAATTTTAGTTGTTTAAATATACTTATACAATAAAAATTTTATTATACAGTCTTAGTTTAAGTTCTCATATATTATTTAGTGTAACTAATTATTACTATTTTATGATAATTTTTTGAATTAAAACTAAAATAAAGTAGTTTTTGAACATATTTTGTGATAACATAACCATAGAAAGTAGTACAGATATGAGATAATTTTTAGATTATTTTTTTAATGTATTTTGACCCTTTAATTGGTAAATTTTTAAAGCCCTTTAAAATATTTGGTGTAGTGTTCCCTTAATAATTAATAACAGCAAATATATTATCTAATATTTTGATATTTATTAAAACTTTACTTACATTCATGACAACATTTTACTGTATTTTACACACACAAACAAATAGTAAATGAGTATTTAAGGTACCTGTTATTTGTTTGTTTTATTTAAATAAAAATATTATTTATGGATAAAATTCTTTTCTTTAACACCGATACCATAATTGTAAAACACATAAACTCTATTTAATTAATTTACTTATTCAACCTTTTTACATTCAATTTTAAATGTAATTAAAACATATCACAATCATTGCACTTTTTAGTTTGTGTTATATATTATTTAGGAAGATATAATATTTAAATACTAATGTCAAAAGATATATGTACTATTTTTAAATTTTACAAAAATTATAATTTTTGTACTTTTTTGTTTTATATTTATGGTCACCAAAATTATTTTATATAATTCTAGGTTTGGTTTTGTGATGTATTGTTGAGGCCAGGTTTCGAGTTTTATCGAAGTTATAAAGTTCCCATAAATCGAAATATACAAGTATGTCGAACGTTTATTTAAAGAGTGTTTCCGTATAAATACATTTAAATTTGTTAATATTATAAACATTGTATAGGGATGTATCGATTATATAAACAGTTTACCAGTAACAGACTCGCCGGAAGTATTTGGACTACATTCCAATGCAGATATCACGTAAAATATTTATTTTTATTTAACATATCTTTGGAAAATTCTATAAATGAATGTTGTTGTTTTCTTATTTTTTTTTTTTTTTTTATTATTAGCCATCAAATAAATACCGCTAAAGGAATACTGGATACGATTTTAAGTGTTCAGCCCAAACAAGGTGGTAGCCAAGGAGGCGAGACTAGAGAAAGCGTCGTATATCATTTAGCCGATGACATGTTAAAAAAGTTACCGAAACAGTATAAAGACTTTGAGGTGAATAATTATTATTAGCAATAATTGAAACGGAACTGAGAAAAACTTGCTATTTCGTTAAAATTGGAATACCGGATACAAAAATAGACCATAACATTTTAAATATTTGAAGAATTCCTAAAGGAATCTTAACCTTTATTATTTAAACATGATAACCGAGTTTTTCGATTCTTAACCACTTTAAACTCGTATTTTTTTTTTTCAAATTACAATTTTTTCCTTATTTAAAAATAATGATTATATAATTAATGGGTGTTACAATTATGCGGTTTTGTGCGAATATTAACTGATAAAATTTCAATGTTACCTATATTGTATAAAATTGACATTAGAGTCTTTGAAAAACATTAAGAGTCTATTTATCTTGTATTTATCGGTAATTAAACTGTGCGATATATAAGAATAACTAAATTAAAATATTATTACATAACCTATACACATTTATACTTATAGGGGTACAGCGATTAACGTGACAGCTTCTATTTAAGCTACCTAATAAAATATATTCCGTGTCAATTTCTATTTTGGGTTCAAGGATATTTGTTTTACTATGTCCACTCCCCCGGGTTACATTTCAGCTGATACTCTCATATTTAAAAATAAGAAGTGAAATAAATAGAAACACTATTACATGACAAAATACTTGTTAATTATTATCCTAAAATATATGTTAGTTAAATGCCTATTTTATTTATACTTTAAAGGGATCCATTTGAAATCCTGTTCTAACCGGAATCTTTATATCATTTATTTAAAAGAACCGGAATGAAACCTGGAACTTTAGAGATTTTTTTATAAAAACGTAACGGGATCAACTGTCAATCATTATTATTAGCATATAAATTATCCAATAAAATATATTCAAAAAATTCCTAATTGACGTATTCTCACAGGTTAAAGAATCGTTACACCGAATGGGTGCTCTATTGCCCATGAACATATTTCTGCGACAAGAAATCGATAGGATAAAAAAGGTAATCGGAATCGTCCAGAAGACGCTTTGTGACTTAAAGCTTGCCATCGATGGTACGATTGTTATGAGCCAAGGACTAAGAGAAAGTTTGGATGCAATGTATGACGCTAGAATACCTCAAAAATGGCAAAAAGTGAACGAAAATACACGATGATATACAAAAGTTAAATCATACCGAATTTAAATATGTATTTAATTTAGGTATCTTGGGAATCGGCTACGCTCGGTTTTTGGTTTACCGAGTTGTTGGAACGAGACAACCAGTTTAGAAAATGGATAAACAGCGGCCGGCCAAATGTGTTTTGGATGACGGGTTTCTTTAACCCTCAAGGCTTTCTGACAGCCATGAGACAGGTAAACTTACATAATATATTCTAGATAAACACGATTCAAGATTAAAAGTGTTCACACGTGAAGGGGAGTATAGTGGAAAGATGACAGGGTTTTTAAACAGAGTATATTTTCAGACTGAACTGAATCGTTGAATTTTTACTGATGACATGATTTGACGATGACATTTTTTTTTTTTTTATGGTTCTATAGTTGTTTTTGGTGGTAATTTTAGGCAGTGTCATTTCTTTATATAGGTACATAGGATCTTATGCCATGTGATTAAATTTGGGAGATATTTTAAAAGTTGAGGTCTTGAAACACCAATTGATTCCGTTGACCGACAGCTCTCAGGGTTACCGTTCATCAATAAAAAAAATCACTTATGTATACTTATCATTGAGGATACCTGTAATATTGTATTCATTTACTAATTTATTCATTAATGCACACCACTCTATTGATTTAACTTTTAATACCTGTTTAAATAAAACCATACTGTTTGTACTCTAATTCGGAAAAAAATACAATTTTGTGTTCAGGAAGTGACCCGAGCTCACCGGGGATGGGCTTTGGACTCGGTGGTTTTACAAAACCTAATAACGCGACACAACAAAGAGGAGCTTAGTGATTCACCACCAGAGGGTGTGTACGTGTGCGGAATGTTTTTGGAGGGAGCCAGTCTGGATCGGAAAACGGGAAAGCTCGTCGAGAGCAAACCCAAGGTGCTGTACGAACAGATGCCGGTGATCTACGTGTTCGCCATAAACACCACTGCGGGTAAGGATCCGAAACTCTATGAGTGTCCGATCTACAGGAAACCGCAGAGGACGGATCTGAAGTACGTGGGATCTATAGATTTCGAGACGGACAATAATCCGAGACATTGGACTTTGAGAGGTGTCGCCTTGTTGTGCGATATAAAATAATATTGATTGGCAAAAACCGTTGAAAAATTGTTAATTTTTGTTGTTTTTGTTGTTTTATTTTTAGTTTTATAACGTATCAAATTCAAGAGAAAACAATATTCTTTAAAATCTGTATATCCCTTTGACTTTGTTGCTGTAGCATACACATTTTTTGTTAATTTATTGATTGCAGATAATTATAGTTTGTTAGTTGTGCAAGGTTTACTATGGAACAATGCAAAATTAAATACAGTAGAGTCACACTAATCCGTATTTGATGAGAATCTGATCGAATAACCGAAAACCTGGACTAAACCCAATCATCTTTAAAATATATTTGTTAAACAAGTTTTAGGTGGATTAAACTAAATAAATCGATGTTTTTATCAAAAGAAAAACTGTATTTGTTTCGATACTATATACAACCTAGGCCTAAATTTCTAACTTATAAATTTGTTTAGAATAAAAACCCAACATTTTATTGATTAAATTCAATGTTCATTGATTATATTGCACTAATAATAATCTTAGGTCCGTTTGGATTAACCGGTTGTCCGGTTATACCGGCTTCCAGATTAGCGAGACTTTCCTGTATACACTGTATATGAAAACGAGTCAAAATAAAACTGTTAAACGAGTATTTAAAACCTTTAATTAGGTGTAAACATTTTAACTTTTCACTACAGTAAGATCAGGGAATTCACCAGACTAACTCAGGCAAGTCACACAATTAGTTATAAATGATTACAAAGCAAAAATTGTATTTAAATAGTGTATCCATTGGTAATTAAACAACGTATAAGATAAATTTTATACTTAAGAGTACCCATATAGAATTATGTTTGTTTTTCCAATGTTGGATATTAACGAGTTAAAAGTTAAAATGAAATTTAAAAATCAAGTAAATTTAAATTAAGTTAATTATTTTTTTTTTGTTATTTAATATTATCATTTCGTGCAATCTTATGATAAACCAGATAAACCTGATAAACCATAATGTGAGGTAAATGGTATTATTTTTCATTTGATAAGCTTATGTTACATTGGCCAGTTTATTTTCCGCGTTTAAACTGTCGATATTTTCGTGTTGATCTATATTTTATTAATAGTGTCCGTTCAATATAGTAAACATATTGTAGTCTTAGGTACACTGTATGTTTGATATTAATATCTATATGAACACAAAAATATGGGTATTTTAGCAGATGAGCGGTATTTTCTATTTTTATTTATTTTTTTTATAACAATAAGAAAATTTTAACTTTTAAATAAGTTAAATTACTTCTTTGTTCAAAGTTAACAATAAAAGACATTAATAACTTTAAACTTAATCTTACGAGGTAAAAAATTCACGGACTCGCCTAGTCTTATATAATCTATTATATAAAATAATGACCATACTGAATATTTTGAATATTTAGACTAAATACAAAATATTACAATGTGTAAATATGTATAGTTTGAACAAAAATAAACATGAACATTTCCTAGATAAATATAACATTTTCAAAAAACAATCAACATTTTACATTTTAATGTTACAGTTAAATATTCATTAAATTAAATACATCAATATTCAATAGTTATATCATGAACGATATCGTAAAATTATTATTTTAATGTAACTGTAGACAAATTTATATTTCATATAATGTTATAATAACATTTCAACAAGTTTCATAATATAGTTACCCGTAAATTACGTAATTTATTACGAGTTACAAATGTAATTTGGTGACGTAAATATTTTAATATCTATTTGCCCAACCATGGATATCACTGTTAAGGTGTCATATACGTTTCTCGATGTTAAAAAATTCAATTATTAACTTAAATATTTTAAAAGTTAAATTTTTAGAAATATTTTAATACTACAACAAATCCAGTTTCTAAAATATTGACAAACTTATTTTACTACATACTTAACTACCTATTTGAACGAATCTAGTCTAGCCGCTCAACAATGGCAACTGCTATGCACGTACGTCAAATTTCAAATTTTTAAATGTAATAAAAATTTGAAATAAGTATTTTAACTAAAATTTTTATGATTGCCCGTATTAAATATTCATAACTATAATATTCTGTTGAACTTTTTTATTTACGATAACTATGAGAAAAATTTCACATAGATAGCAAGAACATGTTTTAATATAATTATGCCCTCTGAATAATTTAAACGCCTTTTTCTCGAAATGCTGTTTTTCAAGGTGGTTGTAGTGATAACTAAAAAACCGATCATCCCATTCCTTTCAGTTTTTGTATGCATATTTTTAATTAGATGTTTCATTGAGCTACAAAAACTTTTTTTGATATTTTTAATCATTTTAACATCTAACGATACTTACAATTGCATATAATAATTTTTTTAAAGTGTGATTATTTTCGAATTTTTTTTTTTCAAAAATCTCGTGTTGATCAATATGATCATGATTCTGAAAAATAATAAAATTTGTAATTTTTGTTCCCGATCAATTTTGCGACTTGCATCATGCCTACCATTCGTGCAACAGTAAAAAATCATTTTACACCTCTGCATGCAGACGCTATATTTTTATTATTATAAATATAGCTTTAGAAGTATTGGGTTTCATTAAAAGAATATTTGGTGAATTTAAACTCTCTAACTCTCTAAAATCAATTTATTGAGCTCTTGTTAGGCCAATTGTTGAGTATGGGACCCTCAAACAGCTGATGCTAGTAAACAACTTGAGTGGGTTCAGAAAAAATGTTTGAACTTTGCAAAACATGCCTTAAATTTTTTTAATATTCAATATTTTGTGAACATAATAATTATGAAACTAATTATAATAAAAATATTTTAATGATTGATATATAATTTATATAACTAACTTTCATAACTTATAAAAACTATAAAAATATAATATTGAAAACTATTGAACTGTAATATAATGAATAATGTTACAAAAATAGATCATTTTAGAAGTTTAGAAATATAAATTTTACACAGTACATCTAATGTCTAGATAGCGTGACGAATGTTAATGTGCAGAAGTCAAAGGGATACGGATAACCTAATATTTTTAAGAATTCAATTAGTAATAATTTTTATTT
>JAIPRL010000106.1:90981-123645 GCA_025469235.1 Pemphigus obesinymphae
GACACTACTATATACGTACATTTAAAATATATAACATTATTCACATTAAGTGTATATTCTATTCAATAACACGTATATTACCTATATAGTTATAAAAATATAATTCTGAACTATTAAACTGAAGAAGATTCGTCAAATTTTCATACGCATATTTATACTGAACTCCTTATCGAAAAGTTAAAACAAACAAGAAATCTTAAATTTGGATCCATATACATTTTAGTATATCAATTATATATATATATAATATAATATATATTACAAGTAAAATAGAGTAAATAATAATATATATAATAATTCATAACCTAATATACCTAGGTAGTATAGTGTACCTAAATAGTATAATAATATTTATATCTATGAATTATAACAACTCATAAGTATTCCTTAAAAGATTGGAACAAACTAAGCCTGTTGACTGTAGTCTGTAGAGTATTGTACCTAATTAGTAATTACATATAAATACAGAGAGGTTCAAACTTCAAAACATCAATTTTTTTACTTCTAAAAAAAACTAGAATAAAGTATACCTTATTATAAAATATATTAAGGCCGACGCCAATGATTTTTTACGTGCTCCTATAATTTTATTAATCTTCCTCTCAATAAAATATTTCTTTTTGTATACGAGTAAAGTAAAAATATAACTATAAATATATTTATATATTTAAATTTTAAACTATATAATATATATATATGGTTAACCAAATTATAAATAAACGTAGTTATTATTATAGTGACACCAGAACCAGATTTATAATTTGAGAGTCTTTTGTAAAAAATTTCCGAAGTTTCTCAAATTATCATCTATTTTCTAAAATAGTGAGGGCCTCCATTTGATGGATACATAATATGTACAATATTAAACATAAATATGAAAATATTATAAATTTCAAAATTTTGATATATTTTATAATATAATATTTTGTCATATTATATTCAAAATATGCCATTATATAATTCGTTAAAAATGAGCCTACGTCGCCTATATAAGTTAAATCACCCTTGAATTTATATTATATATAGTTCGTATAATATCCTAATTTATATATTACTTTTAAGTTTTATTACTTCTATACAAGTATATAACTAAATAATAGTTATTAATAAGTAAAAACTATATATTGAGTACTTATATATTTGTTTGTCTGTGAATAATAAGGCCTTGAAGACAATTTAACGTGTAAAAAATTTTTAATTAAACGTGTAGAAAGCATATCGTAGGTCATATAATATATAGGTATATATTTACAGGGTGATTTTTATCATAAACCAGGCTATATCTTGAGAATTGCAAATAATTTTTGTGAAATTTTTGATCAGATTATTTGTATACAATATTCTATATGTTTTCGTAATTAAAATTTATTTTATTCATTTATTACGTGCTATTACAGCTATTACAGTACTTTTCCACTCCGCCGCTCTTAAATTTGAATAATTATTACTCGGGAAATATTTCTAAACGTGAAAATTCTCTTAAAAATTTATAATTTAAATTATAGGTTGCTATTTGAAAATCGAAAGTTTATATAGTATTAACAAACAATGGAGGAGAATAAAAATGTTTCAATTATGAAAAACTATAGAATTAAGTGTATACAAATAACTTTTTAAAAAAAATGTCACAAAAATTATTTATACTTCACGAGATATAGCCTATATGATAAAAAGAATCATCTTGTATAATATATTACATTATATAGGTAAAATAATAAGAGTATTATACACTATTATACCTATAGAGTTATATACTAGGTACCAATATTATAGTCATTAAAATTGTACAAATAAAAAGCATTTTGATAAAGCCATGAGACAAATGTACCTAATTTAAAATTTTTTCTATTCTGAGCGAAACGAAAAATGTTATGGTTTTATAATGACGCGTTTTTTTATGTCTGTAATTCTGTAATTAGTAGAATGAGTTGTTAAGGAGTTTTAATGTAAAGATCTTTTTTAATAGAAAATTTGTTCTAGTTGCAGGTAGGTACTCTAGAAAGGTCATTTTTCGATTTTCCTAGTAGTTTTCTTAAGGGCAAGGCAAAAGTACCTTTTATGACTTTTATTTTTATAAATACAAAAAAATAATAAATGAAGTTGTCGTGGTTATCGATGTTTTTAATAATATTATACCAAACTTCGTTTAGAATATTGTCTTTCGAATGCTATGATTTACTATTCAAATTATAGATAATACACTATCCTATCTGAGGACCGAAGGAACTATAGACTAACTTCCATCATCTGTATATACTATATACATATAAATATATACAATTTTAGTATAATCCATACTATCTTAGTTTGTGGTAAGAACCAAAAAGTGTTATCTCAAAATAATTCTATAAATTATACAATCTTATAGAGTAATAAAATAATAATAATTATCATATAATAGGATAGAAAAATTGTCGTGCATTTTATCAACATCTAAAAATAAATATACCTATAAGAGATTTTATTGCCACATCTGAGTCAGTCGTTGACTTTGTTTACCCCGGCAAAAATATGAAAAAGTATGTTTTAAAAAAAAAATTATTGATAAATATGAAAAATATTGTATAATACTTTATCAAACAAATAAGACAATTATCTAATATATAAATATCTCGTGTCATTGTGTTTATGGTCGCACTCCTTCGAAACGGCCAGACCAATCTTAATGAAAGTTTTTTGTATAATTGGTAGGTATGAGAATAGGTCGTAAAGTATTTTTCACCCTCCTACCCCCACCTCCCCCTTTTTAATCATGATTATAGTATTTTTGTATGAAGTCAAACAGATAAAAAAAAATATATATATATAAATAAATAAAATGTAATAATAACAAGGTGGTAACTCGGACAACCGGTCTTCTCGGCGTGTGATATGTAGGTACATAATATTAATATTAATGTTCAAATAACGTATTTATCCAAAACGGCAGGACATACATTATCAGAATACCATTTTTCATCAGTAAGTATAACAATTTTGTCTATTTGTGTGTGTGTTACAATAAACAATGCCAACAAGACGCAAGAAGGCCAATTTGGGCCGTCGACGAATAATGCAACAAATATGCGAAATAGTAAAGGAGAAAGAACAGACAAACAAATCCAACAAGATAATAAAAATGTGCATGTGATCATGTCATAATTGGGCGTATCTTAATCACAAGAGGCATACGCTGAACGAAATCAACAACGACAATTGGAGTGACAAGTGCGAAAGTTCGTAATTGACACACATAGAGCAAATGACCAATAACTCCAACAAGTACATCGTGCATTTACATCCGCTTCGTTCCTTCGTTTTGCATTCGAATATGAGCCAGATATTGGATATTCCACTCATTCGAATATGATGATTGATGCTATGGACAAAGAATGTCCCCATTGTCATGCGCTCAAATTTAAACATGAGTTAGCTGGCATGTGTTGCACATTAGGAAAAGTGCAATTACCAGAAATTCAGATACCACCAGAACCATTAAACGGCTTGCTCATCGGCACGGATCCAGATTCAATAACCTCAATTCGCCTAAAGCCAAGTGCATCGTAGGCGAGCTGAACGCCCTATTGAATGAGCACAATAAATATTGACATTCAAATCACACATGCACGAATTGCAAAGTGACAATCACACTATTGTCATCAATTCTGATAAAACACTGGTTGGAGAGCACTTACGTAGATTCAATGCGTCTGTTGTTGACGACGTTGGTGAAATCATGGTTGGCGACCGCACAGCGAATTGAGAAATTGTGATTCGAAGAAGAAACAATAATCTGGTGTTCATCGCCAACACACACCGTTCTTACGATGCTCTCCAATATCTGCTAATTTTCTGGAAGGGACAAGACGGATATTGCATAAACATTTAATAACGAGATCCCACCACAGGTACTTTATTCATTATGAACATCATTACTCATTTTGAGATAATTTTGAATTAATATTCATGAATATTTTGTTACAGGAGCCGAAACAAATAAGAAAGTTAGCTCGATGAATTTTTATGCGTATCGTATGATGATTTGACGCGGTTAGGACAATGTCATTCTGCGATGTCGTGAGCTATGCCAACAATTCATAGTCGACATGTACACTAAGGTAGAGAGTGAACGACTGCAATTCCTACGACACAATCAAAAGAAGCTGCTTGCAAAAGAATACATCCACTTGTGAAACTCTATCAGCAACAGCGACCTCGCCTAAATTAGTAAATCCATCATTCTACCATCATCTTACGTAGGCAGTCCACGTCATATGCAAGAATACATTCAGGATGCTATGACTTTCGTGCGCGAGTGCGGACGACCGTGTTTATTTATAACGGTTACATGTAATCCAAAATGGCAGAAGATAACATCTTTGCTATTGCCCGACCAAAAAGTAATGCATCGTCATGATATTACAGCACGTGTGTTTGAACAAAAATTGAAGTCTTTAATAAGCTTCTTTACAAAATTACACGTATTCGGTCCCACACGTTGCTGGATGTATTCGGTTGGGTAGCAAAATCGAGGATTACCTCATGCACACATTTTGATTTGGTTAGTCGACAAAATACGCCCTGAGGAAATCGATAGAATAATTTCCGCGGAAATTCCAGATCCGTCCACTGATAACTACTGTTCGATATTGTTACTACAAACATGATTTATGGGCCATGTGGTGATCTGAATCGTTTAACACCTTGCATGACAGATGGAAAATGTACAAAGCGTTTTCCTAAAGATTTCACTAACGACACGATCACAAACTTCGACCGATATCCAATATATCGTCAAAGAAATACTGATAATGATAGACAATCATTCACGATAAATATCAACAACGCAGACATTGACATTGACAATCGTTGGATGATATTCACCTCTGCTAAGCAAAACATTCAATGCTCATATTAATGTCGAGTTCTGCAGCTTAGTGAAGTCAATCAAATACATTTACAAGTATGTAAATAAAGGCAACAATATGGCTGTGTTTTAAATTCAGAATACCGATGTGAATACTCATCGATTGAATGGCAAACGACGAAATAATGCGCTACCAAATTTATCGGTACATCAGCTCCAATGAAGCTGTCTGGCGTATCTTTGGTTTCCCAATTCATGAACGGGACACAGCAGTTAAACATTTGGCCGTCCATCTTGAAAACGGCCAGCGCGTATTTTTCACCAACGAGACAGCAATTATTGAGCGTACCATGAATCCACCAAAAACTAAACTCGCCAAATTTTTCGAATTGTGTAATCGTGCGGATACTTTCAGCACCTTTGCACAAACACTACCTTTATTCCGAAGTATCACGCTATTTCACATAGAATCAAACAAAAAAATGGAAGCCCCGCAAGCAAGGTACACCAATTGATGCATACCCCGGCCTATTAGGCCAGTTAGGCCATGCCCCTCTCCCAAATTCCTAAAAAAATGTATAATTTTTTGTATAATATTCATTAATTTTACAATTATCACCCTAAAGTATACAGTGGTTATCTATGCCATCTAATAAACATAAAAATAAGATCAAATCTATTTCCCCTTCCCCCCCCCTCAAAAAAAAACAAATAAATAAATATTAGAGTCGCAACTGGACCATCCCGTTATACAACTTTGCCTCCAGTTTTCTCGAACCGATGCCTGTATCTTCCAGTCTAAACCTCTTCCTATAATGCTTCCACATCTTTCCTTACTACGTCCTCCCATCTCAAACATGATCTTCCCAGCAATATTTTTTCAGGAGAATTTTCTACAAATACTATGCGTATTATAATACACTCTATATAAATATTCACTCATAATAAATACACTCTATGCGACTTCAATAAGCAAAATATTAAAAGGCGAATAGAAGTTTCAATGTAACGAAACGTAGAACATTATTTTGTGACATCGCATACAGTAACTTCGCGGAATTGGGCATTAAGCGTGCCAGTGACATCTCTAGACGGTCTACCTATACAAATACCGAACCTCTCATGACTCAATGAGATTACTATGTTACATCTCAGAGATTAGATTTTGCACACAGGGTAGTATGCCCAATCCCAGCCCACTGTAATATTTTTTTCTTATCGTTTCCAGTATACCTACTCGGTTTCTGGAAATATTTATAATTCTATATTTTTCCTTATCTTCCACTTACGACTTAGTGTGTCCTTTGCAGGTCCAAAAATCTTCTTCGTATAAAGATAATTCATCAGTTATATTGTCTCTCTTTCTCCACTATCTATCAACGCTAACTTCAGGTTCTGGAACGGGGGTTTTAGGAAAGTTATTTGAAACAAATTTTAGTAACGAAATAGTACTTTCGTTATTCGATGCTATTTTTATATTTTATACAATTGAATACGCCAAATACCAAATATGTATTTTTTCTTTGATATATTTTTAATTTATAAATATGATTTTAAAAATCAGCTTCCAACGGTGGTAGGTAAAATTTTGTTACTATATTTTTTTAAAGTTACATGCAGCATTTGAATGCGTAACCATGGTTTTTAAAAATAAATATCACGATTACATAACAATAAAAAATGGTACTGACACAGGTCTGTTTTTATATTAATTTTAAAATATATTTAAATATTTGTAATTTGTTTGATTTTCACTTTTCTTAAAATCACATAAAACTTATAAATAGAAAATCCCTTAAAAATCGGCTGTGTAGCGTCCTCTTAATATTGTTTTAAATTATTGAAAATTCATAAATATCTGTTCACCAAATATTAAAATGCTTAACACAAAAGTAAAATATTCGATTAAATGTTAATTTATATATAAATTCGAATCTGTATTCGAATATTGCCTATGCAATGACCTCAGAACATGTCCGCAAAGAGTAAAAATGTGAGTGGAACTTAAAACTTGTACTTATAAGCTTTTTTTCCTAATTTTGATTTAATATATTGTATAAGATTTAAAAAATAATAATTTATCTTCTCCTCATAACTGTGTAGGCAGAAATTTTGTTTGGGGACGGCTAAAATATTTAGGTACTCTTCGGGACAAAACTTTATTAGTGGTATAGTTCAATTAGAAATAATAAGAAGAAGACACTAGTTTTAGTTTAAAAATCAGCATTCTAACTGAGTACAAGAATGAAAAAGTAGCACATTGAAGGGTCAAGGAAAGTATAGACCTAAAAAAAAAACGAAAAAAGTGCCCCTAAAAATATTTAAAGTTATAAAAATTAGTTATTAATAAATGTATAGTCGTATGTAGAATACTATATAAGTCAAAAGTTCATAACACATAGGTAACATCTAATAATATGCAAAATGCAGAAATTATAAATAAATAAAACCAATTATTAAACTTTTTATCAATATTAACACATTGTGATTTTTTTTAATAAACACATTTTAAGATTCAACAAAAATAATAGGTATCTACTTAACAAATTTCAATCGAATGATACATATGAAAATTAAATATTATAATTTATAACCATTAAAAATTTATATAGTTAATAGGACGTTATACCTACAAATTTTCAATGAAAAACTTGCAATAGCATTTTTCATTTTTATCAACTTATAAACTTGTTAGAGACACGAAACAAAAAAAAAATTACAGCTAATAATATTATCTAACGATCTATGTAGACCTTTTTTCGATAAGTTCATTTTTTAAAGATGTACCTATAGTTATTGAAAAAAGTAAAAAAAAATAGATTTTTTAACACTCATAAAACGTGTAAAAATGCAGATAAAAAATATCGGCTACGTAGGTCGCTAGATAATTTTGTTTTTTTTTTATAAATTACTTTTTATTTTGTCGTTTTACGATATTCACAAGTTGTTAAAAATGAAAAATGAGAAAACATGTTTATTTCTTAAACAAATATCGCACTTAAACAACAATGAAAAATGGTAAAGACACGAGACTAAATTTTTAAATTAGGTACTTTTAAAATATACTTAAATATAATTGAATTGTTAGATTTTTGTTTTTTTTTTTCAATTTCATAAAAATTACCTACATAAAACTCCTTAAAAATTGGGTGTATGACGTTCTCTTAAACATATATGATTAATTATTTAAAATTTTATTTTCTATCCAAATGTAATAGAACAAAAATATTCTATTAGTCTTCGTAACTTTTCCGATAATTATCCAATGTATTTTTTATAAGCAATTTGAAATTCTAAAAAGTTGACATTTTTAAGGACCACCCATTACAGTTTTAAAATACTTCCAAAAAAAAAACTCTGTCAAAAGTTATAAAAAGTTCTCTTCTTTTATTTAGTGCTAATATATTAATGATTTATGATCATTCTAAAAGCTATAAAACTTATAGAGTACGAAGGTAGTTTTTTTTATACAAATATCGCGATTACACAACAATAAAAGATGGAACCAACACGGGAATATTTTTAAACTATTTTTAAAATATAATAAAATGTTAGATTTTCATTTTTCTTAAAATTTTATAAAAAATTGCCTGTATAAAGACCCTTAAAAACGGGTGTGTAACGTTTATTAAACGGTCATTTATTAAGGGGTTATATATAGGCAACTATTTATAATTATTCATGTTACGAAGTGTATTTGTGTGAGTAGTTTTTGGTATTTAGTGTGTGTAAATATGTTTGGCATAATAATAATGGCGTGTACACATGTACGCATAGGCACATGTTAACATATAGGACTTTACCGTATTTGAAAAGACACTAATCCCATTTTCAACATATCGATTGACCTAGTGATGCGATAAGGAATCAGAAAACTGGTCTAAATTCATTATAAGATCTACTTTAGAAGAAACGACTTTCCCCCACTTAACATTTTTTCCCTTGATTTTCACAAAAATTTATAATGTCAACTTTTAAATGTTCGAATATATTATTATATCAACTTAATTTAGGGAAACAAAATCAAAAATGTGGGTAGTTAATCCGTAGTAAACTTTACAACAAATTCAGATCACGTCACATCACTAGATCAGTCGGTACGTTGGAAATAGAAATTATCTAAATTGCTAAAAAAAAAAAAAAAAATATAAATTGAAATAGGGATTTATTTAACATTTAATCGTTTTCGAATAATTAACAATACAACATAAAGGGCTAAAAGAACCAGTGCTTGGAAAGTCCCAAATTTTAAGCTTTTAAAAATATGCAGAAATAAAAGAAAATTTTAACATGTATTAGTGATTAGATTATTAGATTTTAAGACCTGAAAAAATGTAATGTAACGTTAGTCGTGCATTAATTTAACTACATTTAAAAATTTGATGGAAAAAAAATATTTTAGATTCTGAGCATAGCGAGGGGCTAGTGGTTTTATAATGATGTTTATTTATTTTTGTTTAATCCACCCGCATTTCGTACAGCCCCATAGTAACTTTGCACCTATGAAAATGCTGCTTCTTCCAGTTACATTTTGTTTAAAAAACAGGCGGGAATAATATTTATACCTACCTACTGTAGTTTTGTGATTACTACATAACGATTAATTGATGTTAATTATTATAGAATTGAATGATCGATTATTATTAGGTATATCTTTTTTTTCTCATTCAACTTCTCTCCAAACTATTTTTATGTGATAATTAAAAATAAACCAAAAAGTGTATTTTCTCAAAAAAGTATGATAATCGTCAATTCCTAAAGTTCCCAAACATTTTTAATTGATATTGTATGTTTATTATCTTAATTATTTTATTCAACTGTATGTCATGTGACTGTTTAATTATGTTACTGTTGTATAGAGTACCTATTGTAATAAACACCAATTATAAATCAAATGGTTTACATAATATTTTGTTGGTTTTCAATATTAAATGTCTTAAACTGAACATTCAATGAAATATACTGTATATTTTATCTAGTAATAGTTATGTACCTATATGAAACTGAGCTATTATAAACCTATCATATTACATTTTAAAATATATATAAGGTTACACTAAATCATATTTATTTCTACATAGTTTTATCTTCAATGTAATGTTAAACATAGGTAGGTACTGAGTAGGTATATAATTAATATTAAGAGTTGTTCTGTATACTACACCGAAGTTACGCTCACAATCGTTTTATTGAATGCAATACATCCACCAAGAGTACCCTGTCCAGTAGCAAAGTGCATCCATCCCTACTGACACCCAACGAGCGAAGTGCTCCCACCCCCTACTGATCGGATTTTTTTTAAATTCTCCATTCCTTACTCATATTGATTATTTTGCAAAATTTTGACTTAAAATATATATATATTTTTTTTTTAATGCGATGAATGCATTTTTGATAGCATTCATTTTTTTAATGAATGTGAATATGAATGCATCCAATTTAAACTCCAATGAATGTGAATGTGAATGCATTCTATTTTAAAATGAATGTTCCAGACACTGGATACAACGAACCCAATGATAATCCCTACCCACCCTCATCAAAAGAGAAAATTGAACAACAAATCAAAAGACTCAAAAACCACAAGTTGCCTGGAGAAGATGACCTTCAAGGGTAGTATTAAAACATGCAAATAGCGCCATGTTAGAGAGTATATACTTATTAATAAAAGAAGTATGGAAAAAGGAAACTTTACCGGTGGATTGGGAAATGGCATATATATGCCCGATTTATAAAAAAAGCGACAGTGAAGTCTGTAGTAACTATAGAGGAATAGCACTGTTAGATACAACTTATAAAATATTATTATATTGCATCCTGGTTAGAATCAAACCACTGACCGAAGAAGTAGTGGGACACTATCAATGCGGATTCAGGCAAAACAGGTGAACGACAGACCAAATCTTTATAATCAGACAGCTATTCCAAAAATGTTGGGAATACAATAAGGAATTCCATATAATCTTTGTAATTTAATATTAGAGGTGATCCGAGAAATGAGGATTGGAAGAGATGTAGGAGTAATAATGGATAGAACTTACTTCAGTCTGCTCGCCTATGTAGACAACATAGTCCTACTAGGGAAAGAGGAACAAAAAGTGGTAGACTTATGTGACAGGTTAGTAGAATCGTCAAAAAAAGTAGGGCTGCATCTCAACACAGAGAAAACGCAATACATGAAAGTTAGTACAGTACTAAGTAACGATTCTGTAACCGAGACCATAACCGTAGGTCGGTACAAGTTCAAAAAAGTGGAACATTTCAAATACCTGGGCACTATTGTAACACAGAAAAATGAATGTCAAATAGAAATTTAACAAAGAATTAAATTGGGAAATAAATGCTTCTATGCATGAGGTAAGCTACTAAGCTCTAGAGTCCTTTCAAAAGAGGTCGAAATTCAATTGTATTTGACAATCATACGACCAATAGATATGTATGGTTTACAATGTTGGATGCTAAGAAAAACAGAGGAATACAAACTACATGTGTTTGAGAGGAAAGTACTAGGTACCCAAAATATATGGACCTATACATGAGAAAGATATTCAAGGATGGAGGAAAAGACACAACCAAGAACTGATGGAGATATTCAATAAACTAAATATTGTGAACGAGATCAAACAAAGTTAGAATGGGCGGGCCATGCGTGTAGAAAACAAAATTCAATGGTACAAAGAGTGCTCCAAGAAAACCCAAGAAGCTAAAGGCCGCTAGATAGGCCAAGGCTAAGTTGGGAAGATGGAATCAGAAAAGATTTTCTAAATGCTAGAGATGAAAATTATGGAGACTTGAATTGGAAGGAGGCAACGGAAAATAAGGAAGAAGGGAAGATGATTTGTGCTATGGAAAAATAGTCTAAAAGGCCTTAAAAAAAAAAAAAAAAAAAAAAACAGAAAATGACTAAAATTTAATTATAAATTGGAAAATAATAAATTCAGAGACATGAAATTTATACCAAATATTTACTATAGCACTATAATATTGACAGATAACATTTTTTTACCAGTAAAATATCTATAAAAAAAAATTGAAGTTTGATTTTTTTAATAATATAAAAATATTAGAAACACTTAGAAACGTTTTTAGAATGTGACTATGTAGTGATTTATTTTTGCTTCCAAGTTCCGGATCTAAAATAGTAATAAGTAATACACTATTCTGTTCAATGACTGAATAGTCATTCAGACACCTTTTGAGTAGGTCTGTGAATTTATGTACTATATTGATATCCGTAATAGATAGTTATTGATTTATCTGGAAAATACTGTCATTCATAATTTTAATGATTTTCAACTAAAATAAATACCATTGTGGATTTTATTTTTCGTTGAAAAATAGGGCAGGTTTTGACTTGAATAATACATTTTACATATTGTAGATATTGTCAATATTATAGCATACAGGTTTAATTGTATAGCTTAATAATAACTACATTTTTAAAGAAAATGTATAACGTTTTTTTTCTCTAAATTCTATAATTTCAATAAATTTCTTCCCATAAAAAAGGAACTTTATTCCTAAAAATTGAACAAAATCAATGGAACACTTGTTCCTTTGAACATATTCCGTCCAAGCACTGAAAATAACACAGGCAGTGGGAGAGGAGCTATAGCCTTCTTAGCCTCCCATGAATATTCCTCTGCCTCATAAATGGTTCTTGAAAAAATATAATATTATATACGATACCAATAGTCATCACTCATCACATTCTCCAGTCAGAATTGAATGTTTTCCTCCTGGATTCAACAACTAGGTCTTAGTTTAAACCTGAGTAAATGCCATGTTATGATCTTTTCTAGGTGTCGTTCACTTATATCTCACAATTACTTTCTCAATGGTATTCCTCTTGAGTGAGTTTTCCTTTTCAAAGATCTTGGTATCTTTTTATCACATTCCCTTAATTTTGACCACCACATAAAGGCTATAATAGGTAAGGTTTTGTAAGTTTTATTAAACGTAATACAACAATGTTCGTTCGATACTTGAGTACGGGATAATAGTTTAGCATCTCTCTCTTGTTAAATACTAAGAATTGAGCGAGTCCAAAATAAATTAATTTCACATTTAGCCTATGTTCTTAAAATGAATCACCTTCAGCATGATTACTCGCAACTACAAAATAAATTTAATACACTTAACTCTATCCTCCCGCCGTCAAGATTTCAAACATTAAATTGTATCTACCATTCTAAGTGGTTCTTTAGATATCCCTTGTATCCTTTCAAACATAAATTTTCATGTTCCCCTCTAGAAATATCATCCCTTTCCATATACCTTTCTATTTATCTTCATATGAGTATAATTATCCTCTACACCGTATATTACATTCTTTCAATAATATGTGACCAATAATAATATAAGTAAAGTAATTAATTGTCAACTTAGGATTTTAAAGTCACATTACATTTCTACTGATTGTAATTATTAATTATGTACTCTTAAATTATTTGTATTACCATTAATCTTGTAAAATAACTAACAGCTGTTATTTATTTTTTATCATAACCTAAATATATATTGTAACCTTGGTTGGCATACATAAATAAATAAATAATAATAATAATATTGTATAGTATGGACATATTTTCAATATTTAAAAGTTAATTTATAAAGTTAAATTGTCTTAAAATATACACAATCATAACTTATTCAATATGAAAACAAAATATGATAAACAGTTGTGTTGTAGATAACAAATATTCATATCTAGAAAATGTGAACCTAGTTTAAATTCAAAAACCAAAATAGTTATGAACCCAAAAATTTAGATTTCGGGATTTGTTAACTCAACCTGAATCGAAACTAAAAAAGTACATATCACATCAAAATACATAAAATAATATATTTTATTTATACAAAATAAAAATCTATAGAGTACTATGTATATAAAATATAATAAAAAGTAAAATATAACTAAAAGCGTGTTATATCACTGAAAATTAATAGTTTCCATGTGTGCTACAAAAGTGACGAAACCTCAAAAATAAAGCAATAAAGCGATTTAACAGTCGTTAATTAAAGTGTATTATAATTCACCCCACCAGTACATCTGAATATATTAAACAATGCAAATGACAACTTGAATGAGAACTATTTCAATGTTAAGGAACAAATATCTTTAAAATAAATTTAAGTAGACATAGTAGTGAATGAGCTATGTAAAAAGAGCTGTAAACTAAACGTATAGGAACTTCATTTCATGTATAAGATATTTCAAAATAACCTAACGAAGAAGTCTATCAAAAGAGTATGTAACCTATTATAATCTACTTAATGTGTATTTTTTTTTTCAAAATTCATAAATTAATTTGCTTTGTTAATGATATTCTATTAAATATGTAGAACAAAAATTCAAGTACGCTTGCCAGTTCTTGATTTGGATCTCATTAGTGCTTTGTCTTTGTAGGTTAAATAAAATCTGGTTGACGAGTTCTAGAACAAACAAATTATCATGATTAAAATTATTTCTTATTAATAAGGTATCTACTTTATGTGCTTTAGAATTTAATTTAAATAATCACAGTGCCATGATTGTACAGATTACTGATTAGATAGATTATTATATGTGTACCTAAATAATTGATGAAAATCACCATTCACTAAATTATTTTCTAGTTTTTCAAATATTCTTTAGTATATAATAATTAATATTATAAAATATATTATATTTATATTTTGCAGTTACAGTTTTTTGGGGGAAGTACATTGATACTGGATTACTGGATCCCCTCTTCCAGAACTATAAGAACATTATAAAAAATATATATATAATTTAATCCACAAATATTTTTTTTATAATTACGAACCTATGTATACTGATAAATGGACTCCCTCCAAATGCTATATAGGGAATTTGCATAAATATTGAATAACCTTTTATTTTGCTTATATTATTTTTTTGAAAGCAATATTTTAGCCCTGATCCCTTGCCCAAAAAAAAAATTAAAACCACCATTGATATTTTGAGCAAAAATTAACCGATCAAAATTAATTATTTTTAAAAGTATGTATTCATATTTCATTAAATAGGATGATTTTTTTAAGTGGGTTATCTGAAAAAGTATTAGTTTTATTATCAATTAAATATAGATTTCTAATTTTTAAACAACTACCCTAATTATTATTATTAGAAACGCATAGACTATAGATAAAAGTTTTTAATATTTATTTTAGTGTATAATTTTTATTTGAGAAAATATCACATGCATTATTTTATCGTAAAATACGGTTTGCTAGAAAAATGTGTTTTCAGACTGTAGTCATAATTAAGAAATCAAATTTTGCATAATATAGTAGACAAAATTATTTGTGTTCCTATCTTCATCCTTTACATAACATTAAATTTTAAGTTATTTATTTTGTAAAAATTACTTATTTTGAGGATGATTTTTACATATATATAGCATAACATAAGTTATATTTGTGTTATCGATATGGCAAAATTCACGGTGGGAGAATTAGCTGTAATTGTAATAATTTTGAATGAAAAAGAGGAAGAATATATTCGAAAAAAAAACGAAAATGAGTCCATGAGGCGTGAGAAAAATAGTCAGTGAAGGAGAGCTTGTCACGTTATACAAGAAATTGATTGAAGATTGAATGAAATTTATATGCATGTTTTTCATCATTCATTTGTTTTGCTTGTACGATATGTTTCCGTCGGTCAAAACAAAAAATATTATCATGGAGAATATAAAATGTCTTGGTTTTGTGACTGAAGAAAGACTGATGCCTCAAATTCAGATAGACAACTGACAAGTGTAGATAATGCTGTCTAAATTTAAAGAATGAATATTTTTCATGACAGAAACTGACACAACTTTATGGAACTGATAATACAATAATGGAACAATAATTTACAAAAATACTGTTATTTTCTAAAAAAAATATTCTTTTCAAAATTAATAGTAGCCATATTTGTGGTTTTGCGTAGCATAATTTTGCTATATTGCCCATCAGTTAGACAGAGATAAAAAATGCTGGTATCACATCTTCTTAAGAAAAAAAAATATATTGATGTTTGATAATCGTATATCTAATAATAAATGACCTATCTAATAATAGCAGAAAAAAATTTTATATTATACACTTTTAGGGGGAAATAAAAATGGTAATTTTCAATATTTTATAAATTCCTAAAATAACACATTTTTTTAAAACTTGCCTCCATCGTAATTTCTTGGTCATTAGGTAATTCTTTGGCCAAATTGTTACCAGTGTAAGCTACATGTTTCAGTTCTTATTCTCCTATTTCTTTATTCTAATATGAATTTTTCTTTATGAGTTCCTTTGATTAACAAAAATGTTGTTTAATATACATTTATAATTTTTTTAATGTTCTATAAACTTACCAAATATTCATCAGGAACAAAATGCTGAATTATAACTTCTTGCATTTTTAACTCCTTAGAGGTTTGTTTAAGAATCTGTTTTAATTCTAAAATATCTCTTTTACCATCTTCTTCAGTATCTTTGAGATCTCTTTAACGACTAAAATGACAGCCGACAATTTTTTCAATTTCTTAGTTAATGCAGCCGATCTTTCTTGCAAAACCACTGTACTTATCTTCGGTGTCAATTTTTTCGGCATACACTTCTTTTAAACGTATTTTTAAATTATCTACCTGGACTTCCTATCTAATAGCTCTTTAGCCGAATCCTCTAATGACTTTTCCTGTGCCACAGATTTTTCCAAAAGATTCATACCACCTACAATAATTTTTTTCTCCATATTTTCCAATTTCTCTTTCAACCTAATCATTTCTTGATGGACTGCATCCAATTCTTCTCATTTGCTTTGTACTGCATTGACTACTTCTTTCGAGACTCCAACAACCAAGCCTTCTTCTTCTTCTCCTTCCTCTTCCCCATTCTCATCTGCTTCACTAAGACATTTACTGCTGTCATCTATTTATTTTTTCAACACTTCAATTTTCATTTGGAATTGTCTGAACAATGCTTCCTTAGGATCTTCATTAGCTTTAGATGTGTTTTGAATATTCTTGGCTCGGTTAGCATACCGTAAAGTGTTAATGATTTCATTGTAGTTGAAACCAGCTGGTCCCACAGTAGCACACTGAATATATAAATTGTACATTTAAGTTTAATTACTTAAAAAATTTTAATTGTTTAATCCAAAAATTATACTACCATGACAGTCTTTGAGTTTCCTCCTAACAAATCTTGTAATATTCGAGCAAGTTTTGAGTTACAATATGGAATATGAGTGGACTTGCCCATCGACCAATGATGAAATCACATTACCCAGAGTTGAAATTGACAAATTAATTTTTGTTGCCTCTTTAAATCGTATACCAAGAACCCCTGTTTTTGACTGTCTTTCAGAACCCTATATGATGAACAAATATATAAAACACAATTAATTATCAATGGCCAATAATAATTAAGACCACGCACAACTGCATTTATTATCTGTCTTTTGGACGAACAGTAAAAAATATCAGAAAGTCATGCTAAAACTAGAATTGTGACACTTTGATTAATTTTAACCTAAGGTGAACATATTTTGAAAATTTGTAATCTTTCCTCAGACCAAAAGAAAAATAAGACCTCGCTTCTAAAAGTGGAACAAAAAGCGTTCCGTTTAATGTTTGTCTGAACAATGGCGCACAATCTTCAAAAGTGAGATGTATGGTCATTCTAGCGTGGTGTCCTCTTAATAATGAGACTTACCGCTAAGTCAACTAGTCGAAATCTGCCGACTTTGATATGGTATTCACCCACAACATCTGGTTGACTAGTTTCTATAGTTATTGAAAATATTGCATGTGACCAAGAACTTACTGAATTCATAGCTGTTGCAGCAGTGGCACCAACAAACCCAAATACAATACTCCCTCGTTAACACAAACTTGGTTAACATAAATTATTGGATAATGTGAACCGATTTTCTAGTCCCGAGAAAAACTCTATACTATAAGGTAGGTTTTTTTTATTCCCTTGATTTATACAAATTTTTTGGTTAACACGAAACTCAAACAAATTTTAGGAACCATATTATCATTTTATTGATTAACACGAATAGAAAGATGTAATTTTCTATTTTCGTTTTAATAATCGTAGTCATATATCATTTAATCTTTATTACAGCCAAGCAGTTTTATCAATGCCTTATCTTATTGCTCTTATTCTCTATTATATGTATGTATGTGTGCAATCTTGTTTGGCCCCAATCGTTTTCATTCAAACAAAATGCTCTATCGATTAGTTTTAAGTTGACTTTGTTGGTGATTTGTTATGTATAGCTGAAGTATAAATTAAAAAGAATAAAATGTATTTAGACATGGTAACAATGTACTGTAATATGTACAATGTAATGTAAAATTTCTTTTTGAAGATTAAATAAAAAAAAAATTTTTTGAGAGTAAAATAGCGTATTTGATTTAACCTTCTCTGATAACGCAAATTCATTCATGTATTTATAATTCATTAAGTGAACAATGTTGTATTAAGCGTATTGGTTTGCATACATTTTTTTAACACGGACAGGTAATTTTGTAGTCCCGTCGAGTTTGTGTTAAAGAGGGAATACTGTAATCAAATTAATCGTTGAAAATATATTGTTTTATGTACTTGCGATTTTTATTTCCAGTTATTAACAGTTGGTGCATATCATCTGCATTATTTACCACATATGTTGACAAGTCTTTCACATACACACCAACATCTGGTCTCTTTTACTTCCAGTTCAGTAGACACGTGTTTGCTCAACAAATCATAAACACCTTCATTGTAGATTTCAAAATGAAACACTCACCAAAAATCTAAAACAAATAATTAATGAGTACCTAAATAACCCAGTATATACTTGTACTATGTATATTACACAACTATGATTTTAAGTATTTCTGTATGTAAGAATGTGTTTAATGTAATGAAAAATTAAAGCCAAAACGTGATAAATTTATAGTAGATATAATTATACATGGGTCTAATTATTATAATTTTTTTTAATAGCATTTTGTAATAACATCTTACAAAATAATTTTGATTAAATATCAAAAATATTATACAATTTGTATATGCATTTGTTTATTTTAATACTACAATTTTTATTTTTTAGAATTTAGGATAAGTAAGTATTTATAGGAAGGACACATCTAATAGAAGTTATAAAGTTATAGCCTACTACCATAATAAACATTTATTATATTTATTGGGTTTATGGGTATCTGTTTCTACAAAATACCATCATCTTGTAACATTTTACCATTATTATATTATTATAATATATTAAGTAGGTATAATTATTATTTATTATTAGTTAGGTAATAATACTTATACGATAAATTCTTAATACCCTCAGAGAAAAATCTCGGGCTACCATTAATTGTGCATAATGATTAAATGATTTATAGAAAATGTCCAAAAACAACTTATTAGTAGTTTATATTAATAATGTAAAATTAATTAATTAATATAAATAATCAACCTAAAAGTTGAGCGTTTAGTGTTTGAGCAAGTAGGTTTCAATTATTTAGGAGTAAATATTAACCATAAAAGTAATATGAACAACAAAGTATGGCAGAGAACAAAGTGACCAAAGGACTTTAATGGACTGGGCACATGTAACAAGTCGAAGGAAAAATTATAAAAATTTAGTTCTCGGGACTTTATCTGGGAAACAACCATGTGGAGGGCCCCAACAGCGGTGCTTGGAAACAAGACATAAGAATAGTTGATAAACCCAAAAGATTGGAAGACTGGAGAAGTATAGTTGAAGATGCTCAAAGGTTTGTAAAGCAAAAACAAATTAAATTAATATTTAGGAGGATGAATAGAGTAACTAGAGAAATTAGCGAGGAAATTAGTATATAAGAGGTAGTATAGGAGTGGATTTGTTAGTATAAAAAATGAGATATAATGGATTGAAATTCCTTGTTTTAAGGAAAGAAGATAGTATACAGAAGTTAAAAGATTATTAAAGGGAATATATGTTAAATAAATGAAGACAAGAGGAAGACTGAAAAACAAGTGGTGGGATGTGATAGTGATATGAAAAGGATGCGGGAGTTTGAATTAAATGTAAATTGAGGACTAGGATGGTTGAATCCAAATAGTTGGGAGAGAGGGCAAATGGAAAAAAAGAGAAGTAAATTAATGTAAAAATAAATGATAATGTTACGAATGTACATAAGTATTTTAAGAAATTTAAATAGTATCTACTAAGTACACTATCTGGTCAGTAGACAATAAATAAAAATATTGATGAACTTAGTGTAAGCTATAATCATTAGTCTGTAAACTATCAATAATAAATAGGTAAGTGATTTTATCAAAATTTATTTAGAATAAAATAATTCTATATATTTGTCGTTTTCCACTTTTAATTATCAATAAACTACATAAAAATATTAAAGTTTAGAAAAGCACTAATAAACACAACTTTCAATACAATTTAGAATATGTTGTTGTGCATGATACATAAAATTTAATTAGTTTACAACTTACTATACTTTGCTTTGGCAATGTGGAGAATATGTGAGCAAATTAATTAGAAATTATTCCATTAAGCTCGGGATCCTTCCATTATAAATGTTTTTCCTGTACCGGTCTGACCATAAGCAAACATTGTTCCATTAAAATCTCGATTAAAACCATCGAAAACTTTATCGACGATTGGTTGAGCCACTTCCTTGTATACAAGTATTGAATCCAACTATTAAATGTCACTCGTTAAATAATCATAGTTTAAATAATTAAATATTAGATTATCGAATACAATAAACACACTTGTTTTAAATCAGAATAGAATACCAAGTCAAACATAAAAGTCTTTGGAGGACCGACGTGTGATGGGTTAGGATTTTGTACAAAAACAGCTGCATTTTCAGGATCAGCTACAACTACGGGCACACAACCAGAAGATTACTCTTTTTTGCTTAAAGGTCGCAAACGTACTGCAATGCGGACATTCCCTATTTCGCCTACGCTGTATACCTGTTCAAAAAAGATGAAATATCATATTAAATATAAACATTTCATGACATTCATTTTGTATACCTATGTATGAATATAAAATGTAAAACTTACCATGGTGCATGGCTATGATTAATACTCAATTATACCTTATGTTCATTTTATTGACTTTATATGGTCAAGAAGAAACCTAATACATATTGCATGATTAACAAAACACCAAAATAGAAATATAATAATCCATATAATTCTTGAAAGCCGAATCACGAAAGAGATGAAATAGATTTCATCTATTCTGTGGTTGAATAATCGTTGTTATCACAATAATATGTAATATATATTCTGTGGCAATAACACATTATCTATGGCAGTACCTATAATCGGATGATAAGGTGAAGACACCAATAATCATGGCTAAATTAGCCATGGCAACAATAATATTAGGTATAGTGTTTTCCATCAACCTGCACTATTGCATCGATGTTGCACTTGAACAGTTATATATTGGTAAAAATACATATACCAAAGAAAAGAATAAATATTTCCCTACTGAGGTCATTTAAGATTAGTAAATGAATGAATTTATATGACCATAGAGAAAGAAATATCAATTAAATTTACCACAGAAAGAAATGATAAAATAGGTACCTACTTAATACTCATATGTATTATATAGATACCTAAATTTAGAATTAAAATTTAACTTAGTAGGTACCTAATTTTAAGTTTGAAATTTAATTTTGAAAATTGGCCAGGACGATTGTAACCCCCACAGGATTTTTACTTTTGGTTAAAACATTAAAATTTATTCGAAAATATTTTGGTATAATTAGGTACTTATATAAGAAGAATGAATAAATGTTTTCCTATAGGGTCATTTAAGATTAATATAAGAATGAATTTGAATGGCCATAGAGAAAGTTATTTCAATTAAATTTACTAAAGACAGAAATGAATATAGATACTTAATACAAATGTGTATTATATACCTACATTTTTATAAAAATTTAATTTTGAAAATTTAAGTTTTATATTAAATTGAATAAAAATTAGACAGGTCTATTGTGACATCTACAGGTTTACAAATTTGGGTAGAGACATTAAAATTAATTCAAAATTATTTGCGTATATGTAATTATACCAGAAAAATGAATGTTCCCTCCTGGGGTCATATATAAGATTAATGTGATAATGAATTTATATGGCCATAGAAAAAGAAATTTCAATTCATTTTTCTAAAGAAAGAATTGAATATAGATACCTACCTAATACATATTTGTGTTATAATATACCTAAATTTAATTTTGAATATTCAACATTTATATTTAATTGAAAAAATCGGACAGGACAGTAGCGGGCCTGCAGGATCTTTACTTTGGTTAAAAACATTATAATTTATTCAGTATAAGTTTATTAGGCATAAGTACTTATACCAGATGAATTAATAAATATTTCCCTAGTGGGGTAATTTAAGATTAATGTCAGATTGAATTTATATGGCCATAGAGAAAGAAATTTCAATTAAATTTACCAAAGAAAAAAATGAAAATATAGGTACCAAATACACATGTGTGTTATAATATAGCTATATTTATAATTCAAATTTGAATTTGGAAATTTTAAGTTTGAAATTTAATTGCGAAAAATTGGACAAGACGGGTGTAGACCCCGTAGGTTTTCCAATTTGGGTAGATGCAAAAAAAAATGTATTCATACCTATAGTAGTATAGGTATGTAAATATACCAAAAGAATGAATAAATTTTTCCCTAATTAGATAATTTAATATGAGTATAGGAATGATTTTATATGGCCATAGAGAAAGAAATTTTAACTAAATTTAATACAGAAAGAAATTTAAATAGGTACCTAATACACATGTGTATTATATACTGATATTTTAAATTAAAAATTGAATTTAGACATTTTAAGCTTGAAATTTAATTGAAAAAAAAATTAGACAGGAAGGGTATAGACCCCGGAGGTTTTTCAATTTAGGAAGATGCAAAAAAGTTTATTCATTCTTATATTCGGATAAGGACATATACAAAAAGCATAAATAAATTTTTCTCATTATTGGCTAATTTAGTACGAGTGAAGAAATGATGTTGTATGGCCATAGAGAAAATAATTTCAATTAAATTTACCAAAGAAAGAATTGAAAATCTGTACCAAATACACATATGTATTATATACCTACCTATATTTTGAATTAATATTTATTTAGAAATTTTAAGTGTGAAATTTAATTTTAAAAAATTGGACAAGACGGATGTGGAACCCGCAGGTTTTTCAATTTAGGTAGATGAAAAAAAAATGTATTCATACTTATATTAGTATAAGTACACACACAAAAAGAATGAATAAATTTCTTCCTAATTGGGTAATTTAGTATGAATGTAGAGATGGCTTTATATATAGCCATAAAGAAAGAAATTTCAATTAAATTTACCAAAAAATAAATTGAAAGTAGGTACCTAATACACATGTACATTAAATACCTATGTTTTGAATTAAAATTGAATTTAGTAATTTTAAGATTGAAATATAATTGAAAAAAAATTGGACAGGACGAGTGTGGCCCCCGCAGGTTTTTCAATTTGGGTAGATGCAAAAAAAATGTATTCATAATTATATTCGTATAAGTACATACACAAAAAGAATGAATACATTTTTCATGAATAACGTAATTTAGGATTAGTGTAGGAATGACTATAAATGGCCATTGAGAAAGAAATTTCAATTATATTGAATAAAGAAAGAAATTAAATAGGTGCGAAATATACATGAGTACTATACACATACATTTTGAATTAAAATTGAATTTAGTAATTTTAAGATTGAAATATAATTGAAAAAAAATTGGACAGGACGGGTGTGGCCCCCGCAGGATTTTCAATTTGGGTAGATGCAAAAAAAATGTATTCATAATTATATTCGTATAAGTACATACACAAAAAGAATGAATAAATTTCTTCCTAATTGGGTAATTTAGTATGAATGTAGGGATGACTTTATATGGCCATAGAGAAAGAAATTTCAATTAAATTTACCAAAGAATGAATTGAAAGTAGGTACCTAATACACATGTACATTAAATACCTATGTTTTGAATTAAAATTGAATTTAGTAATTTTAAGATTGAAATATAATTGAAAAAAAATTGGACAGGACGGGTGTGGCCCCCGCAGGTTTTTCAATTTGGGTAGATGCAAAAAAATGTATTCATACCTATAGTGGTATAAGTACATATACCAAAATAATGAATAATTTTTACAATAATTAGATAATTTAGTATGAGTGTAGGAATGACTTTATATGGCTATAGTGAAAGAAATTTCAATTAAATTTCAAAGCGAAAGAATTGAAAATATGTACCTAATACACATGTGTATTATGTACCTATATTTTGAATTAAAATGTAATTTGCATATTTTAAGAAGAAGGTAGAAATAGAAGTAGAAATTTATTTATTATTTTTTTGGTATAAGCACCTCTACATATGACTACACTATCTATGACTATACTACGGATGACTATACTGTCTATGCGTATACTACCTATGATTATATTACCTACGACTATACTACCTATGACTATGTTACTTATGACTACTGTCTACTATCTATGACTACACTACCAATGACTATACTACCTATGTCTATAACACAAGATAAAAAGAAATTCAAATTTAATTTAATAATTTTAATTTACTGTTTGCAATTTTTGCTATTAATTTAAGAATCATCTTATATATTTAAAACTATATTTATCCTACTTTTAATAATTATATCAAGTCACGTGTTCCCATGTGTCAATGTCACATTGTCACATATCTCACACGGTGATATATGTCACAATGTGACATATTACACATATTTTCGTATAGTAAGTATTTTCAACTTATCTTAGAATATTAAAACTACATATTTCTTAAAACATTTTTGAGGCCACCCATACTTTTACACAGGAAAAAATGAACACCCAAAACACCTCATAAAAATATAAATTTAAATCAGAAAAGTTTACGTTGCATATAGCAACTACGAGGAGTTTATCAATGAAACTAATATCGTTGGGATAACACGTAGAACGAAATTTTCTATACAGTGCAAGGTTCGTTTTGGTAAGTTATGCTACGTTCACACAGTGATAGTAACGCATAGGAGTAGCTGTTACGATAGTATTCTCTAATAATCATTTACGTACAATTTATAAGTCATGATAGTCACTCTAGCACTATCACATTTTCTTGAAATTTGATAGTGCCTATCATACGTCGTATATATTATACGTAAACGATTGTGTGAGTGTACTATCGTGACAGCTACTCTCATGCGCTACTTTCACCGTGTGAACGTGGCTTTAATAATAATAGTTTGTTAAAATATATGACTGTATTTCAATATGCAGCCACTGTGAACTTTGTAAGTCTCCGGTAATATATTTACAGAATATCTCTATACATTAAATCATCTTTAATTCGAAATACAATATTTAGCCTATCTTACACTCGCCGGTAATCCTACGGTGTTCCTCGCCGATAAAACGGTATTGAACCTCGCGGGTTAGTGGCATCCGAACGAGACTGCCGGTGGCCCGTAGACTCCGTGCTAACCCCGAACGGATACCCTAACACCGAGGAACTTCTACCTTGCCAAGCTTGGCTTTAAACCACAAAGTAGCTGCTGCTACGACCACATATACATGCATAAGGGAAGACTAAATATTGTATTTCGAATTGTATAAAGATATTCTGTAATTAATACAATTTACTGGAGACCCTAAAGTCCACGTGGGCCACATATTGTAATATAGCCATATTTAACAAACAATTATATTATTATAAACTTACTAAAAGGAACCTTACAATTGTATAGAAAACTTCGTTCTTAATGCTATCCCGCTGAAAGTGGTATCATCGAAGAACTCGCATCTAGTTGCCATGCAACGTACGCTTTTCTGATATAAATTTATATTTTTAGTGCTTGTTCAAGTTTTCGTGTGTAAAAGTATGGGTTTTTGCTCAAAAATGTTTTTTTTAGAAATATATAGTTTTAATATAGTATATAATATAAATATATTATATATTACGATAAGTTGTAAGTACTTATTATACCAAAATTAGTGTTATGACCTATGAAAACACTTTGTGTGACTCTTTTCGATATAATTATTAAAATAAATATAGTTTTTAATACATAAGATAATGTAGAGAGTATATATAGAGAATGTGTAATGGTAACACAAATATTTAGTGTTTAATTAAATTAAATTTGAACACCTTGTATACTAACTAAACTAACTAACTACTGCTAAATTTATACAATCAATATACTGAAAGAGACTTCGACTAACCATTAAACCATTTGATGACACTTGATTATTCCCATGGCCATGCAGAAAAAATCGGTGAAATCGGTAGATACATTTGTGTCCATTACGAATTTCATTTCCTCAGCAACATCATCATTCTTCCATAACCTGATGTACAAAATAAATTTCATTAACACCAATCGGAAATTTTGTAAGTAAATATACATAATATAAATTATTATAGTATTATAATTAGACAGAAACAACTTATATACGCAGTGGTTGAATTGGAAAAAAAAATAAGGACGGACTCTAAGCTTAGTTTAAAAATCAGCGTTCCGGGACATATTAGAGAACAAGTTAGCCATGGGTACACCACCTATACAAAGTTTCTTGACCAGGGGACATTTTTAAAAACATTTTAGATTATTATATAACACGAATAGAATAGAACAATTCAAAAATTTTTTACATCATTTTTAGGTTAAGTACATATTTTCAAGATAGCATATAGTGTAAGCATTCCTCTTTCAAAATAATTTAACACTTTTCCTTTTAAATGAATAATCGAGAAAGTTATAGATGTAAACCGAAATGAAGTTTATCGGTGTCGCATTGATTTCGCCATCCTTTATTTAGGCTTTAGCCATTCACGGATAATAAAGATTATTTATTACCCATATGATACCAATATGATTTAATAGATCAACCGTTCAACATTTTATATCCTGCTTTTTATCTAAAACCTATTATGCGATAAGGACAAAAAACATTCATTTTCGTAATTTCACGATTTTTCCAAAAAAAAATTATAATTTTTAAAAATGTTAAATAAAAATTAAACAAACACTGCGTTCCTTGCGTTCCTTGATAAATAAATTAAGAAGTACGCTGTTAAACATGAAAAAAATGAAGAATAGCTCCGTCCCCCTGCGTCCCTCCCAAAATCCACCACTGTATATACGATTAATATACATTACACATAAAATTAATTTGCGACTAAAAATAATTAAGACAGATAATATGACGGTTCTTTATTTATTGAACGAAGCATTCGGTGTAAAGGAATGCTAAGGTGAAAATGAAGAAGAATATCAAGACTATATGTTTATACCTACTTAGGTATATTACATAATATATTTATATTATATAACATGATTAGTTGTAAGTAGGAACTTATTATACCAAAATTAGTGTTATGACCTATGAAAACACTTTCAGTGACTTTTATTCTCATAATTATTAAAATAAATATAGTTCTTAATACATAAGATGAAAAGATAATGTACAGAGTGTACAGAGAATATGTAATGCTAACACAAATAATTTAGATCGAAATATTGAATTTGATCTGTGATTTTTCATTGGATAGAATATTATATATTATATGCGTAGTAAAACAAAACTCTTCTAAAGTAGGAATCTCTAATTTTGACACAATATTCGAGTGGATTACATGTTTAATGAAAAATTTACCACAAGTTCAATATATACAAATTAAAGAATGACTATATAGCGAATGAATACAGAAAATAGTTAAAAGACAAGGTGAATAACAGAATATCATGAATACTGGACAGAATTAGAAAAAAACATTAAAGAGATAATAGAAGAAAAAATGGACATGGTAAGCTGGGAAGTAATCAAACAATAGTTCAATGAAAGATGCAAGAAAGAGGTACAAGAAAGAGATAAAGCGAAATCCTTAGTTGTTGTGGAAAGCATTGAGGAAAATAAAAGAAAACTAGCCCAGAAACAACGAAAAATGAAAAGAAGTAATAAGTAAAAGTAAAAGAATGTGGGAAAAAACAATGGATAGAAATAATGGAGAAGCATATAAAGACTCCAGAATGTTTTTCAGGAAAGCTAATGAAATTAGAAAACCATTAAACCGAAGTCAAAATTAATAATTGAAGAACAGTTCATTGCTAAAGAGTTTAAAAGAATATTTCAAGAGATGTTGAATCAACCAGAAATAAAGGATCAAGATCAAGATAATGTCGTGATTTCAACGTTAAAAAACAATACCAATGCATACCATCGTGATTTCAACGTTAAAAAACAATACCAGGGAAAGAAGAAACCAAAGAAGCAATAAAAATTTTAAAGAATAAGAAAACCCTAAGTGAAGACGTGACAGGAGCCAAACATCTAAAAAAGGGGGGAGAACAAAATCACAAATGATATATGGGAACTAATTAAGAAAATTTGGGAATAAGAAAAAATACCAAAATAATTGAAGATAGCACTAATATGTCTAATACATAAAAAAAATTACCCAGAAGACTGTCATAATAGAAGTTCAAGAAACATTGAAACCTATTTTAAAAATACGGATGGATCCAATCTTAAAAAATGCTGTTTACTACGCATGTGTAGAAAAAATCAATTGTAAAAATGTTTAAATTTAAAGTTAGATATATTCGTATATCCTCTATTCAATTCAATAATCCAAGATCAGATTTAAGGTCATCCGACCAAAATTGTTAGTGTTTTAATTAAATTTGAACTTCCTGTATAGGTACCTATTATATAATAGCATACTAACTAATAACTACTGCTAAATTTACACAATCAATATACTGAAAGAAACTTTGACTAACCATTAAACCATTTGATGACACTATCGATTACTTCCATGGCATGCGGAAAAATATCGGTAAAATCGGTAGATACATTTGTCTCCATTACGAATTGTCTTTCCTCACCATTCATCAGCAACGCCATCACTCTTACATAACCTGATGTACAAAATTAATTTTAAATTAATTAATTAATTTTATTAACACCAATCGGCAATTTTGTAAGTAGATATACATAATATAAATTATTACAATATTATAATAAGATAGAAACAACTTATACAGAATTAATATACATTACAAATAAAATTAACTTACGAATAAAAATATTTAAGACAGAAAATATGAGGGTTCATTATTATTTATGGAACGAAGCATTCTGTGTAAAGGATTGCTAAGACGAGAATGAAGTAAAATGAGAAGGAATAAAGAAAATAGTATGGTTTCTAGAATAATAAGAAGGAACACGGAGCCTAATGTTAAAATAAAATATCAGGTACATCTAAGGAGCCAATAAGAATAGATGAGATGTACTTGTGGTCGACTTCAGAACGGGGTGATGAGAGCAAAGGTATGTTTAATTTGGATCGAATGAGTGAATAATCGTGGCGTGGATGGTCTATTTTAATAATATATGCGGTATAAGAGAGGAATCTATTTTGTATACATTTTAATCTTAAATGATCATTTATCAATTATCATTGGCCAAATATAGATTTCAAATAACAGTGCAATACTCCAATATAGACCAATATAAATTCAAACAAAATAAATTATATTCATTAAATAATATTTTAAATATATTTACAGGACTTAAAAGGACTATCAATATTGATAAACTTACTTCCCTAGACTTTTTACACGCTTTCACTAAAGTAACAATTATAGAATTAGCAACTACTCGATATTTGAATAACTAATAATTATGTTAACAATACGGTTTAACCCAAATTTAGACGTTTTTCGCCATTTTTGTAAAAAAAAATCGTGTAACACATGAATTAAAGATAGAATTTTTTAATTAATTGCGTATTTTTTATAACTTTTATAGGTATCTACTATTTGCATGTCACGATTTTTAGCAAAAAGTAATCATAAGATAATTTATAAATGGGTACAAAAAACTTATTAATATTCAGTAACATTCAGTACCTAAACATATTTTATAAATATATATTATAATCTCTGAAAATATATTTACATTTTAGAATTACCACAGATCGTTAAAAATATCGATAGATATCCAAGACGCATATTTGCTGTGCCAACAGAAACTGTATCATAGAGATTGTAATATTGTATCTATGTAAAACGTATAAATATTTTACTGCGTTCTATAATTCTGTATATCATTATGCAAATATGTAATAAAAATAATTTTAATCTACAGTTCGTATATTTTAAATGTTATTTTTTTAATTTTTCGTACAGTATATAGTACCATTATTTATGCAGTTATTGTATCCAAACACAACTTTTATCTACCGTAAAATAACATTTAATTATGATAACTACTTTCAGAAAAATTATAGTTAATTTAAATATAAAAAAGAAATTGTCCTGTGGTTTAATTATTTGATTTCCCGATAATTATAAATTATTTCTACATTTTGGTAGAAGAAAGCATTCATTCATGTTCAATATTCATCGTGTTCAACAATAATATACCTAGGTATAACTAATATTTATTATTTTAAAAACAATTATAAATGAGGGAATATTAAATATGACGCATTAGAAAAATATATGAAAATCAAAAAATACATTTAAAGAATTTTATTGTGCGGATATTATTATATAGATATATTATAGTTAAATACAAAAAAATAAATTTTATTTATTCACCTATAGGTATTATTTATTAAAATACACTTGTGAATTATACTATAAATTCCAAATTACAAAATTAATTAGTTTACATTTTAGTTTTAACTGCGTATATGTGTTTTAAGAACTATTTTATCATTTTCAGTGCAAACCAAAAACTTTAACATACTTCAGAGTGTATAATTTTCATCGTCTGGTATTATAATAATTTATAGGTTTCATTTTTTTAATTATATTAGTTCATGGATTATATTAGATACTATGCTAGATTTCTTTGTTTACAAAAATATAGATTCAAATTGGTTTTCCTTAAAAATTTATTTAAGGTAAAATTGATGCTCTTTACGTTTTTTTTTTCAAATTTATTTTAATATCCCTGTATTGCATGCCAAATGTATCCTATTTATAATAAAAACATAATATTTAAAAATCAACACCTACAACTAAATTTTTAAAGTTTTTAAGAACATATTTTTAACAACAATTAATATTCTATACACACAATTTGCGTTCTCTTGAAAATTAATATTAATAATTATTTGTATTTTTTGTTCGTTTCGATTTAATTTTTAATTTTTTCAGTTATTGTTTTCGATTTTCAATATTTTTGTAGTTGATTTTTTCCATTTTAATTATTTTTGTTTAAAAATGTTGTTTTAAAAACGTTTTCTATCCCTGATTTTTTGTATAATATATAAAAATATGACAATTTTTTTTTATTGCATCTGTATCTATAAAAACAGGGTCAAGAACGAAGTCCTTTTTTCCCCTACTTTAGGGATGAAGGAAGGGTTCTCGTCTGACTATTGGACTGAACTTCACATGGTTGGTAGTAAACATAGCAATTAGGAATGTAAAAAGAATCTTTGTACTTTGAGTCTATAGCGAGATGGGACGCGAAAACGTATGCCGACCAGTAATAGAAGAAAATAATAAATCATCAGAGTAATTTTAATTATTCATAATTTAATTTAATAAGTATATATATTTGAATACATATAAGATTATATACAGGTAAAACTATACCGCCTTAAAGACAAAATAAAAAGAAACGTTTGATACATAATGCTTTCAAAACATCATAATTTTCACCCTTTCCAATGTACCCTAAATAAACTATTAACGTTCGTTTTTAAATGAAAACTCTTATTAGTTTTATTTAAAAAATGTATTGTATGCATGTTCCTAAAATTAATTTTATAGTATTTATAATAATTATTTAGTGAAAGTCGAATTGTGTTACATAGGGACACTTTAAGTTAACTGTTTATAAGAGAGAATTCATTATTTTTTAATACCTACTTCATCAAATAATAATGAACTACACAATCATCTAATATCGTGTGGTAAATTGAATAATAGGTAAACAAGATATTGTCCACCATGTAAAAATTGACACAATGTGACAAAAAATTATCTAACATTGTGTAGTATTAAATAATATTGCTTATTATATTTTAATACCTGCAAGCTGAAACGAAATTAATTAAATACAAATATTAAGCAATAAAATTAATTTTAAAAATATCCGAATATACGTTTCGGAAATTTAAAATATAAGTTATCATTTAAAAATCAAAAGTTGATATAGTTAATTAAGATACATAATTATGGTATACCTATATTTACTAAAATATTTGTAAGTATTTAATTTTAAAAATGTGTAAAATACAATTTTCCATAATGGAGATACCTTTTTAAATAATGAGCATTTTATTAATATTGTTAAAAGAATCACCCTGTACTTCAATCCGAATTCTATCTAATTTTTTTTTTTTTTTTAATTGACAGTCTTTTCACATTAGTGTCCAAAAATGATTTTGTGTTTTATTTTATTAATAATACCTACGTTACTTAAACAATATAATAAAAAAAAATCTTATTATACAATAAAATATAAGTAAATATCCAAACTACTCTAATCATGTTTATTATACTGAAATTAACTTCACATTATATTTAAAATATTCTACAGTTGCTTTTTTTATTTGAAAAATATACAAAATCTGGGATTTCGAATTTCAATCTCATAAACATCTTTCCAAGATCAGACTTAACGAATTATCGATTTTCAAGTTTAAAAACTTTTATTTTAACAGTGTCGTATTTTTTTTTAACTTTTTTCTGGGGGGGGGGGCTGATCCAAAATATAT
>JAIPRL010000106.1:123655-212599 GCA_025469235.1 Pemphigus obesinymphae
CCCCACCCCCCCCCCCCCCCCCCCCCCCCCCCCCCCCCCCGATCCAAAATATATTGAAATCCAATAATTTATATAACCATTATATATTTTACTATCTTTAGGGACAAAATAGATTAGTTGACAGACAAAGCGCTGTTGGTAAAGGAAGGGGAATAAGTTTATACTATCTAACAAAAACAGTATACTAAAAGAAGAATGTAATACCACTAACCATTTGACAACATTTTGACATGATGCGTTAGAAATAAATCCATGAAATCCGGCAAATTTTCTGCACAGCATTGACATTTTCTCGGACGATTGAACATAACGTGCCATCAATCTCCCAAATCACTATGAATAAATATACTTTCAATTATAGTATAATATAAATATTATAATAATAATTAACACGAAAAACAAAATGGGGTACACGCGATCGAATACACAATTTTATATGGACGGTGCCTGGGTAAAATGGAATAAGTCCATTTTAACAAGTTTTTTTTTTGCAAATTATTGTAGAATATAATAATCCACATAAATTAACATGAAAAAACAACAAACATTGTAGGTTCAAGAGTAAAAATATTGATAAGCAATTTTAACTCTTGGATATTTTTGACAGCATTTTTAGTTTCCGGAAGTACACTGAACCAAATATCATTGGTAGAATTAACAATATACAATAATCAAATTTTAATAAACGAATATTTGTTGAAATAATACAATTTTTATTACTTCAATTAATATATTGTTATATTAATAAAAAATGTGTTTACAATAACAAATTCATTTTGTTATTTTCACAAAATATAGAAGTTATAATTTAATAAAAATAATTTGTAAAATTAATACATATTTTATGATTATAATAAAATATGTTACTAAATTTAAAAAAATATTCTATTTAAATTGACTATTTTAATAAACAAATGGGTGTTTATTCTACGAAGAAGAAGAAAGAAATAAACATCATTTATAATTGAATTAACAAAATATTTGTTAATTCAAATAAATTTGTATTCAATCAGACAATTTTACCTAAGACAAAATATATTGTTAAATCAATAATACGTTGTGTTATTTTACTGTTAAATTAACAAATATTTTATTTCTAAATTAACAAACATTTTATTGGACGTATATTAACAACCATATTATTAAATCAATCTATATTTTTATTAAAATCACAGATATGTTTGAATCAGTGTAGTGTTTCTGTACTTATTCCTTTTTACACGGGTACCGTCCATATATTTTCGTGTTCAGTTAAAAGTTATAAAAATGTGTTAAAGTTTTTTTAACTTGAATATTTTTGTTGAATATAATTTAACAATGATTCTATATTTATATTGATGGACATCCTGGTGGCATCATAGGTATTACATAAGTAACTAAAAAAAAAAAGAAGACAATTCCCCAACATTTCTTTACTAATAAAATCCATATCACATAATATCAAAAAATATCTATTATTATATGCCTATTATACCACTCATATTAATATATTTTATATATTTTATCTAGTATGATATGATTTCGATAAAAAAATCATTGGTAAAGTTATTTAACTCATCCAGTTTGAATTGTTCTTTAGACAAAATTTAACACAATTTGGATAGTTTTGTATAAAGTCAACATGTTAAGTTTTCCAAAAAGTGACTTATAAGTTAAAAGTTAATTTTAAAAAAAGAAACGCGTTAAGTAACTTAATTAAAATTAACTTGATTTCAATATTGTTAACTCGTTAATGCCCACCCTTGCATATTCGTACATGTATAGTTTTACCGATATATTATGCACAAGCAGATACAATTTCATAAAAATCATAAAAATTAATTAAAATTAAAAATTTTTCTTAGACTTAAATGTTGAAACTAAAATAAGTATAATATTATTTTCTATTTATACGCAGGTACTTACATAGTACATATCCCATATTATGATAAATGGATCGACATTCCATCTTGTCAATTGTTTTTACGATGTATACAGACCAATCATATTTTCCATATTTCCGCATATTCCCCGAGCATTTTATATAATTAAAAAGTACATTTATGCATAAATTATTCTCATACAATTATTTAAAATTTGTACGTACTTTGTTTGTACACGTAGAATAGAATATATGTTCTATAAGTGGTAAGATCGTCCGACTTGTTTTTACGTTGTTTCTATGTAGGTACCTATATAATTCCATTAAATAAATTAAAAAAAAATGTATTTATTAAAGTAATTTGTAGGTGGTTAACTAATATTAGATATATCGGTCATTGAGTTCAAGACTACAGCAAAAAATAAATAAAAAAATTCAGTATAACGAATATAAAACATAAAAAGTACATTCGTCATTCAAAGTATAGGTACCTCTATTATCCTATATCCATCGATCAATAATTTAACTAATTTTCTTTTTATTAAACTGTAATAATATAATAATGAATGATGTAGAATGATTTTAATACGATTTGTTTAAGTTTTTTTTAGTTATTAGGTATAACATATTATAACCATAGTAAAAGGTTCAAGCAATACGTCTAAAAAGGTTATAAACTAAAATGTGTTAATACATTTTATATTACTATAATGTTTGGTTAAGTTAATCAAAACATATAGTTAAATATTTTATTAAATTGATAGAAATAATTCCAAACAATCATAAGTTTAAAAATAGTCATGCATCCGCTTTTTTATTAGAAATTTTAACGCCTAGCTGCGTCCTACCGCAAAGCCCGCAATACAATAATAACCGTGTGCTATAAGGCATGTGGTACTTACGTCATACCCATTATCGATACTACTCTCTTTACTCGTCTATAGTTACCGTGCATTTATATAATATTATTAAAAATTAATTATGATTTAAGTGTTTACGTAGTTAATTGTATTAAATTAATTAAGGCCGATTTATTTGTATTATTACTATATATTTATATACTGAACGATGTTCAAATATCGGACAACATTAGGTATAGGTATCTATACAAAAATTCAAAGGTTTATTATTTTTTAATTATATATTATTAAACAGGTAGATATATATATATAATGTTTGTTGCTTTCATACAATATCTAATGGATTTCATATTATAGGTATATCTTCTATGTTTTAAAATCATATATTTGTGTTTTTGTTAGATTATACATTTTTGACTTGTACAATAAACACAATTAATAAATACAATTAGATAATAGATAGCTATACCTACCTAACTATATATAAATTGTATTGTTTTTCATACAATTTCATTAATTAATTACCTATATTTTTAGTTAGCAATACTATATAATAATCATATATTATACATAACTAGGTTCTAGGTACCTGTTTAATAATTTAAAAATGATGAATATTCGAATTTTTGTATAATATCGGATATTTGAAAATTGTTCAATACACAAATAAATCGTATAATAATAAATAAATAATCTAATAATTAGTTTGAAAAAACTAAAAGGTTACTAAATTGTTACTAGAACTATTGTTACTATATATTATATTGTTGAATATACTTTCCACGTTTATGTACAATTACATATCAAATCTAATAATTAGGTTGATACAACACTATACCTACTTATTTTTCTGGGAAAATTTACCAATAAAAATGTTTAATAGTATTTTATAGTTAAAATAAACACAACTACATTAACTATATACATTTAGTACGTCTAACCATGTTATAAGATAGTCTGCAGTATAGCTACCATGGTTTATGGTTGAATTAACCATTTAAATGTTTATTGTGACTATTTTCTTTTTCCGTGATATTATATGTTTATAAATACAGTTTAGGATTAATTAATTAAAAACTGGAAGTACCTATTAGTGGCTAAGTATTGATAAATTAAAATTAAATTTTAAAACAATTTGAATATACTTTTATATTTAAATACATTTAAATGGTTCGGAATGTTAAATATTTTATAGCTGCCTATATTAATATTATTCTACTGTATTATCTCACATTTACTCATAAACAATAATGAAAATACCCCATTAATTATAACTTATTTCAATATATAGAGGTACCTATATTGAAATTTAAAAATAGTATAGACATCTTGTTTTTGTACATAAATACGTACTTTGGTTTTCCACTTCGCATCGAAAAGGATAAGTCATTTTTTGCTCAGATATTCTAATATTCCATAGTTTCTTATGCCAAAAAAAATTAATTGAATCACGAAATTTTTGGTTGGGACTGATAATAACAAAATGGTTGTTGAAATATGTGTACGTATTTAGGTAGTTAAAAGTTCATTAATTATGTTAATTTTTATCTATAATATTTTATATTATATACGGATACTAGATACTCACAATTTTTAACCAAAATTAATGATGGGATAATTTATAAATGAATAAAAAATTGTTATTATTATTTAATAAATTATATTAATGAATAAATCCATAGAATTTCTGAAATGTATTCAACGTTTAGATTGTCAACGATAATTTATGATATTGATAGATATCCATAAAGACATAATATTATGTTCTATGACATAGAGTAACTGCAGCATAGACATTGTAATTTTATATTTTATTCATAGATAATAGGTAGAATTCTTCTATGAAAGAAGAATTTTTAATCACATGAAAACCAAGAAAAGGCTTTTGAAACCTTAAAAAATTCTATCATTTCTGCACCCGTTCTTGCACATTTTGAAGATATAGATTTCCAGTCTTTGTAACGACAGATGCGTCATTAGAGGGGGTTGCTGGCATTTTAGAGCAGGAAGATTCAAAAGGAAAAAGACATCCCATAGCATTTGCATCTAGGAAATTAAAAGGAGGCGAGAGAAATTGTTTAACTACTGAATTAGGAATAGCTGTAGTTATTTTTGCAGTAAATTATTTTAAAGAATATCTTATTGGTAGAAACGTAACAGTTTTTAGTGGCCATTTAAGCCTACAATTTTATAAAACTATGAAAAATCCATCTTCCCGTATTACTAAATTCATTTTTAAATTATTAGAATTCAATTTAGAAATTAAACACCGCCCAGGCCTTTGGAATACCACAGCAGATTGTCTTTCACGTTACCCAATAAATGTTTTAAAATTAGGTGATATTTTAGAAGAAAATAATATAGATAATGATAATGAAATAAATTTTAATAATATTAATTTAAAAATACTAAGTATACAAGTAGAGGACGAATTTTTGTAACGGCATCATATTAGTTATTCAGGGAAAACGAAAAAATAAATAGTATAAAAAATCTAGAAAATTTTGCATTAAAGATGGTATTTTTATATTACAAGGATTGGTCAAATGACATGATCACATATCTCTTAGTTGTTCCAGAATCTTTAACTAATATTATATTAAAATCATACCATGAATCTATTTTATCAGGATATTTTGATATTAAGAAAACTTTAGCTAAACTTAAGAAAAAATATTATTGATCAACAATTTTACAAAACACACAATTTTATCAAAATTTACGTTTCGTGTCAACCTTTGAAAAATTCTACTGGGAAAAGGCCGGGTTTATTAAACCATATGGTAATTCAATTAATTTAAGAAAAAAAAATATAATATAAAATATCTAAGATAAACTATAATTCCCATAAAATAAAACCTAAGATACTCATGGAGACAATTATAAATTATTATACCTATTCAGCTATACACACAAAGATAGGGTGAAGGAATTTTTTGCACATGGTGAGATATCTTGTATACCTATCTGGGCAATATTTTCAAGACCTCACAGAACCTACAAAAACTTACGGAATCCACTATCATCTTCACAAACACGGTCCAGCAATCAAACACAAAGTTTCTTTTGGAAGAAGATAAATCCAAAATTGCTCACACAATCAATAAAAAAAAAAAAGAAAAACAATACATCAAGAACATGAGTTTGGAGATCAAGATGGCGAAAAAATCCAACAACCACTCACCACCACAACCACAAACCAGGAGAATTGAATTCATCAAGAAAATCCAAGGGAAAATCAACAGAAAACCTTTCAGTGCCAACCAACAATGCCAACGCAATAGTGCAGACAAATTCTAAACTGGACCAAGAAATCCAACAGCGATTCAAAAACCTGACCGATTTCGTCAAACAACAATTAACAAAATAATATTGTAGATATATGTACAAATTCTATTTATAAAAATTTTAAATAACACATTTTTCCAAAGTCGTAACAATTATTAATCTATTTACCAATAAAGTATGTTCGAGTGTGTATACTTATATGTATATATATATGTGTGTGTGTGTGTGTGTGTGTGTGTGTGTGTGTGTGTGTGTGTCTGTGTATTATGTATGTATGTGCAGATTTGATACCTTTTTTTTCATATTTTAATAATACAAAATATTTTGTTAAATTTTTCGCTCACTCTATTATCCGAATTTTCCATTCCTCAATGTTTAAAATCATGTTTTTTTTCTCTTTTATCAATATGTTGTCAGGAAACTAAGGATAGAATTTATTTATATTTAAATATAAAATTTTTATTACATTTTTTTTTACAAAAAATCTTTAAAAATGAATTTTATAAAATCGAGTATGTTATATTATGTAAAATCATGCAATATGTATATTGTAATCAATGAAATTTTGTATTTTGATAACTATATTGTAGAACAATAATTATTATTAATGGTATTTTTTTTTATATAATAGGTATATATTTATTTATGGGTCCTATTCTATAACGGCTTATTTTTATTAGATACATATTATATTTTCAGAATTATTAATTTCTATTATAATGGGATTATTTTTATGAATTTTTGAATACCTATAAATAACAGCTTGGCGAATACATACACTTAAGAAAACCTCATTGTACATATCGCGCGTATAGTGATATTTTTTTTCTTTCTCAAAATCGTTCCCTTAACATTCTGTATATAACTTAAAATAAAATTAATATTTGTATTTTTTTCTTCCCTCAATAAGAATTTTTTTTATGTAAATAATCCATAATAATTTCTAAAATATGAGATTACAATTTTTTTTTTCCCAAACAAAAATAAACATAGGTAGGTACCTGGTTTTTTATTTATATTAAAAATAACAAATTAAATTTATATAGGTACCTACGTACAAACATAAAAACAATTACAAATACCAAAAAAAAAAAAAAAAAATTCATATTTAAAACCATTAAAAATATCTGTATAATATTCAGATATTTAATCAAAATTGTAAATGACCCATATTATTCAAAATATGAGGTCATATTTTATTTAAACATGGCGGACTGTAGTAGATACGGAGAAACTATATAAATATATATACTATAATATATATGTTGTAAATAGGTATATATATGTATAGGTACCTATATGAATGTGTACATGCTGACGTATAGGTACTAATAACCTTATAGAAATGTCATCACACCTGTCAAAATTGTCTATGTTGCATTTTTTCTAATTATTATTGATAATAAAAATATTATGGTATTTTGTTCAGTCTCGCCCGCGAGAAGGTACTCCCAAGAGACCTCCGAAATATGATGTTTATGTTTTATATATTGATGTAATATGTTTGCGATTGTATTAAAGTGTTTTCTATTAAGATTTGTTTTATTTATTTGTGTTGCCGTATACGTCAAAATCTACATTGACGTATACGACAGTGTGTATCGGTTGACGGACACTTTGTATCACAAGATACTCATAAAACCCGCCGGGACCGAGTTGTGCCGATGATGTTCACGATTTATTTGGCAGTCCAAAAGACAGTAAAAATAAAGTTCTAATTCTAGTAGCATCCAGATTTTTTTTAGGTAAACCTGGAGTTCCAACCCGAAATTACAAATATGACAAAATAAAAATAAAATTATATATATATTACAATAAAATACTACCAAGTGATAGTTATAGTAATAATACAGATAACACAGTGTATGTAAAAATTGGAAGAAAAATATTGGGATTGTTGAAAATCTATAGATTCACTAATTGTAATTTTAAACAGGCGGATTGCATAGTGGAAACATGATACATTATAAAATATATATAAATAATTATGGATAAAGTGTCCGCGATAGATAATCATAATTTAATTTCGACCGTTATAAACTGTCCGCGGTATGAAAATAAAACAATAGACAGTATACAAAGTGTCCGTTTCCCACATGAATCGGCCTAATATACAACAGTATAATATATAGTAAAGTGCTATATTCATGTTAGACTTGTGATTTAATTTCATTATTTGTAAAATGTGATGAATAAAACAAATTCTTTTAAAAACGTTTATGAAATTAATTTATCGCTTTTATAAAACGAATAGGTAGGTACTTAACTAAATAATATTATGTACCTATTGAAACCGGAAATTTAGCACGTAATTTGCAGAGTGGGCATTCCCTAACGGCGTTCCCTTACGGGTTTATCGAAAAAACGAAAAAACGAAAAAAAAAATAAAAAAAATACGATACCTTACGGTTATTTCGTCCGACGGTGGTGGCGACCGTCAATATCCGGCCGACGACGCCAGGTTCCGATGGTTCGACGTCCGTACCGTGCCGACGTATAGCTCGTCGGTTGATGTCGTCGACGAATGTGTGTGTCCGCCGATATGTGCTCGCAATTATTATCGACGTGAACGGCAAAAGTGACGATTATTAATGATCAGACGATGTATACAACACCACAACAACGCAAACAACGCAATACAACGATGAGTGGATGCTGTCCGCGGACACGTACCAACAGAAACTGCACATGTTCCATGCATCGTCCGTGGTGACTGGGTGTTCGAAAGTTCTAGAAACTTCGATTCCAGGGTTAGGTTCAATGCATAATATACGATATACGTACATACTAGTGCTGAGCACCTAATCCGGATTGATAAATATGCTATAGTCCGTTTAATCCGGATTACACGGTGCGTCCGGATTACATGATTATCGTTATCACTGATTCGAGATATTACTGGAAAATATTTTACAACTTTTATGAAATACGCGTAAAACAAACAAATGATAAAAACAACCACGATCGAAATACACGTTGACCATTTTAACTGTATTGAACTTTCCTATAAGTTGGTTATTATATTGACGGATTGGATCCGAAATCCTGATTGACGGATTTAATCCGTAGTCCGGATGAAACGGATTGAATCCAGAATCCGGATTGTATATTTTAATCCGGATCACGGATTGGTCAAAGGAATTCTCAGCACTAATTATACTTACTACCATTGATTATAGGTATATAGAAGGGAAATGTATTTTTATTAATTGTCACTGCGAATTCAAAAACAGTCGGATCGGACTTGGACTAATGTCAAAGTGTATTATACACTGTGGTATATAACATACTAAAAGTCACTTTTTTGGTATTCTCCAGAAGGGGCTTTGTCCCTCCCCTGCCTTTCTAATGGGCATCAATGTACAGAAGCTTTAAGCCAAAGGGGGAGTAGACAAAACCGCGAGACGCTAGGTCCACTTCCCCTTGAATTATGAGCAATCCAAAATTCGATTTTGGACTACCCAAAAAAGTAACTTTTAGTATGTTATATACCTTGGTGTACAACGTATTTTACCACCGGTCCAAGCCCGTTTTATATGTTATTGAATGCACTGGAGCGATTCAAAAAGTTTCCCCACCTTTGTCGTGGCTGTAATCATATACCATTGCTCGAGCATTTATGCACCCACAATTCCGACTACGGTTGAATCACTGAAGCGTAGCTCGGTCGATTTAGCGTGAGTACAAGAATTGTGAAGTATTTGAAGTAAATTTTAGTAAAATTTTCGATGATAAAAATGTCGATAGACAGTCCGGGCCGGATAAAAAGGGACGGCCGGCCGGATGTGGCCCGCGGGCCGCTAGTTGCCCATCCCTGCTATATATTATATTCAATGCTATTATTCATTTGCGCAGTTATCGAATAACGAACAGGGCTCGGCGTCGCGGTCGGGGCGACGTTGACAATCGCCCGTCATAACTATACGATCAAAACACAAAAACATAGGAGGGGGAATTCGGCAATAATGTGGCCGCCGGAGAGATACGAATCGTCGCCCGTCATGCATGTGGACTACGGAACAATACGGAAAAATGTGTATAATGTATTTAATTGTAGGTATATTTTACTGTGTTCTTGTTCGTGACGCGTGCACATTTCTGTAATTTCTATATTTCTTTATTATTTATTCAATTTATTCTTTTATTATTGGTGTATATTATATTATTATAATATAGTACCTAGATAAAAATTCAGTATCATATTCACAGAAAATTGAAATAAAACAACATGGAAGACCTGTTTAGTAATATTCGGCTTATGTAAAACGTATTTATATATTTGTTTTTTTATATTTTGGTAAATACCTTTTAATTGGTACATAATCATTATTATATTCTATGCTTTTCAAAAATGAATAGTTTTTAATCGCCCTCCCACTTTCAAAGCCCACGAGCTTAACAGTAATGTCTAATAAAAATTATGTAGCTGAAACACATAGTTAATTTTAAATATATAATATTAACATAACACAATTTGATAAAAATCAGACAAAGCGACATAGTAAATATTCTCAACTATCGTATTTTGTATACATTTTGACTCTGCGATTAAAAAGAGAAAAGTTGTAGTTATACAGTGTGGTTTTTAACAAATATCGTGATAACACAATAAAAATTGGTACTGACACATGACTATTTTGAAATTACTTTTAAAATATAATTAAATATTTTTAAATTGTTTGTTTTTAATTTTTCTTAAAATTTCATAAAAATTGCCTAAACAAAACACCTTAAAAATCGGGTGTGTAGTGTCCTCTTAACGGAGTCAATTTGAGTACACCTCAATGTATATTATTTAATAAACAGTACTCGAATTGGAAAAATAGAATATAGGGTTGGCAGGGCATTCCTGAAGAAAGATTTTTTTTGGGGGGGGGAGAGGGTGAAAATGTAAAAAAAATTATATAATACTTCTCAATAAACAAAAAAGGACATCGAATTTTTCTACTATTTGCCGACTGAACTTAAATTGGTCGGCTGCTTTTCGATATTGGGGGTGAGATACCCCCTACCCCCTCAGGACGGCCCTGAGGCTTGGTAGATAAGTAGGTAGGAACTCTTAGGTTTGCAAAGAATGAACATTCCCTCAAACTATTATTAATTCAAAATAAAATAGACAAAAAATAATAAATAATTAATAAACAGCAGATATAAGGTATGTTGCCCCATCAATTCAAAGAATACACTCATTTTAGTCGTGGGCACGACAAATTAACACTGCACAACTCATTGTTTATATTATCTGCAGTGACCAAACTGCCGATTGATGTTGAACGATTAGTGCTCATTTTTCGTGACTACTATAGGCAACAATAGGTAACTATCTGTACAAATATCTATTATACTCAGATATTATTGTTTCCGAAAACATCATAATCATATACTATCCGTCTATATACACATATTTATTATTAAAATATTTGGTATTACAATATCTGGTTCAAATTTATAACAAAAATATTTTTCCATTTTGTGCCCCACAATAATGGCGCCCGATGCAAGTGCCCCGTTTCATCGTCGTCCCCTAGATCCGGAACTGGGTATTTGTGGAACTTAAGCTTTGGTGGACATATCTTCAGACGATGCCTAAAATTCCATCCAATGTTTCAGAGTTAATAAAATATTGCATTGAGAGTGATTATCCAGATACATTTATTAAGTTTTTACCATTGTAGATACTTTACCTATTACAACAGCATCTGTGGAACGTTTATTTTCGACATTGCGACTTATAAAAACGTATTTAAGAAACACCACTGGTGAAAATCGTTTAAATGGATTAGCTTAGCTAAATATCCATATTGATATAGAAAATGTATTAGATGAATTGTCAAAAAAAAAAAGAAAAATTGATTTTGCATTATAATTATTTGTAAATAACTATTTAACTTAACACTTAAGCTGTAATTAAATTTGTAATTTTGATAATATTTATTTATGTTCATATTTTTTATAATATAATATAAAAAAACATTTTTTTTTTGTGAACATTTTTAAAGTTGGACTGTAGAGTAATTATATTACTATATATATATGTTTGACCTATATATAGATAGATATATCTATAAATAGATAAAAACAGCTAGTCTTTTTGTTTCAATGTATAATATAATTAAGTCTTAAAAAAAAATTTTTCTATTATATCATATATGGTTATTTTAAATTAGTACCTAGCAAAATACATTTATCAGACTCTTATTAGTTGTTACTTGTTAAAATGTAAATAACAATTAACTTAAATAAACTATCAATATACAATATTAAAAGATATTTTAAATATGTAAATCGATAACATAATAACAATATTACAGTATTTTCGTTTCAATTTATAAAATACTTAAGTCTTCACAAAATAAAAAATACACAAGACACGATAACAACAACATATAAACATCCGCACGAACTAAGATATACTTATATCTTAGTATATCTTGTGATATAGTGGCTAGTATCATCATACAACATTATGAAAAGTATGACCAATCATTAAAAACTCGCATAATTTTTTTTTTTAGTATATAAAAATAAAAATTTCAAATTTTGACTATTGAAAATTTTCAGAAAATTGCAGAGAAAAAAAATTAGTAGGTATAGGTACGTTAAAATAATCAATTAAAAAAATGTAATATTTATTTTGTATGTACCTATAGCCTTTTTTGTGTATAGTAGGAGTATATATTTTAGGAAAGTTATAATAAGAGTTTTCGGGTAAAATGCTGTAGTTGTGTAGGTACTTATACTTTAGAGATGTAATTTAAAACTGGCATTCTGTAGATAAAATAACATAGCATATGTCAGATAACCAATAAGTATATAAAAAATGTAAAAGGTGAAAAATTATCTCACTCCCCCCCCCTTTGAAAATTTATATTATTGATAAAATACTAAAAACACGGAAAACAAAAATTATGAATGAATGATGAAAAATGAACAAATATTATATTATTATAAATTAAAATATAAATCAATTTGGATTTTATATACGAGTAAACTATGAGTTCTATTATATTAATCTGTGACGAGTCCGTATTAAGTATTTAAGTCTGTCCCACTGATTTATATAGAATAGGTAGGTACCTACCTATACTATAGTTTTTGTATCTCATAGTAATAAATTTAAAATCGTAGGACTTCCGTAGTATTTTTTAAAATTTTAATTAAATTATAATATTGATATAATATGTTTAATCGGACTTTCGAAAATATATAAACCTGGCGACAATGGTTACCTATACAAAAATTCGAAAACGAAAAGTCCGAGCGACTTATCTTATGTTTGGTGTAGGTACCTATTATATTATATACATTATTTATATTTTATACTCATATTATATTTAACGGTAAATCGATAAAATATGTGATTTAAATCGTCAGACTTTTGTGATATTTTTTTTAGAATTTTGATTGAATTTATAGTGATGTATAAAACCTATTACACTCAGGCGAAAACCGTGCGAAGCGAGGTTCGAGTTCTTATAAATATCCGATAATAGTAGGTAAGTATGATAAATTTTCAGATTGCTTAGACATTTTGTCAACCTATTCGTCGGAAACACTTTAGGGGTAAACAATCATCATTTTCTAGAATGCGAACGCCAGTTTCCGCCGTATATAATACCTACCTATATATAAAGATAGCATAATATGATAAACCCGATTATTAAAATTCAACAAATCATTTTTTTGTAAATACCTAAGGTAGTGAAATATTTATTTAAATATTTAAGTTAATTATTTTTAAATAAACTCATTTAACTTAATTCAAATATAATTTTTTTTTTTTACCACATTTTAAATCAAAACTTTGTAGCTATTATTTATTTTCAAGTAACTTCGCTTTTAAAGTTTAAACCTTTTTAATAATGAAGTAGTTTTCCGAAACTTGCAGACTGTTGTAAAAAAAAAAAAGTCCTATCCAAACTAATTGAAAGTCATAACCGTTTTAAATTGTATAATAGAATATAGTTTTGAAAATGAAAACGGTTATAAAACGTTTAATTTTCAATGTATACATTAAAATTATTTCACCTACTTGAATTGTTCAATAATAGAGGTTGTTAAACATACATTTCCCCAGCCCCCCCCCCCCACCAATTGGATTTTGGAAATATTTTTTTCCCAATATTTAGTACGTAATTAATTGTATGAATTTGTATGCCCAATCCCGGAATTTATACGACATCCAAAACATAATAACAATATTAATTAAATTATTTTGGTATACCTACCTATAACTTTATAATTTCAAATAATTTTTTTTGTCTCTACCCAAATTAAAAAACCTGTGGGGTCCACAACCGTCCTGTCCAATTCTTTTTCCATTAAATTAAAACTTAAATTTTCAAAATCTAGGTATATGATACAAATTTGTATTAGGTACCTACCTAATTTCATTTCTTTCTTTAGTAAATTTAATTGAAATTTTTTTCTCTATGGCCGTATACATTCATTCTTGCACTAATCTTAATTGATCTCAGTAAGGAAACATTTATTCATTCTTCTGGTATAGTACTTATACCTGAATAATTTCGAATAAATTTTAATGTCTCAATCCAAATTTAAAGACCTGCGGGGTCTACAACCTTAACTAAAGTAAAGTTTGATCTAAAATATAGGTAGGTAAATCAATACCTACATAAATATAAATTAAAATTATTGTAAATTTAATTAAATTTCAAACTTATTAATATTTAATCCAAAATATAGGTTCCTAATACACATTAGTTATTATAGGTACCTACCTATTTTCGTTCTTTTTTTTTTTAATTGAATGGAAATTTCTTTCTCTCTGATCATATAATGTCATACTTATGATAGATACTTAATCATAAAATATCTCTGTAGAGAAACCATATTCAATTGTTTTCATATTAAAAATGCCCATTCTACTTCGTACTCTCCTAGGTCTGCTTAAACAATTGTACACCCTCTATTTATTACGACTTGCAGATGGATTTATTATTATATTTTATATTTGTCCTATTCTAGTAAAAACATATGATCCATTCGTTTTTCTGTTTCGCCTACTCTCCCTTCATCATAACTCGGGTCGACAATATGAAAATTAACCGTTTTTAATGCATATACGGATGCCAAATTTTTATTTTTTCTCGCCCCGAAGAATCTATGAGATCCATCTACATGTGTTGGACTTTTGGACTACTCAAAATTATTATTTTAAAAATATGATTTAAAAAGATTTATGCAAGTATACAAATCGGCAGGAGATATAACGTCTCGGCATAAGACCCGTTTATATGGTCTGAACTTTGTCTTGTCAAGAATACTATTTTTGAAATATTATTCCAAGAAAGAAATATCTATGTATGAAATTGGTAGGACGCATGGTATATAACACTTTAAAAGTAAGTAAAATCCTTTTTTTCAACTCTTATAAATTTAGTTCTAAAATGTATTTAATCCAAATAGATAATTTATTAAAATACGTATTCAGTATTGTGGGGCACAAACGTTTTGTGGAAAAATAAAATTTTGAACAAAAGTCAATTAGGACAAATGTCTTGGAGAAATTGTGAAAAATATACCATTATAAAAGTCTTTGGAACAAAGATATACATAACTGATATCATTTTGGCGGCATTATTATTGTATTATTATGATAATAATATTGTCATGTTGCTGCTGTCAGGTATTTCACGATATTCTTAACCATGTTATTGTATTAACTATATTAAGTACTATTTCACTTTAATTCATTTTTGTTGTTAGCCTTTCTCGAGTATTTTATTTTTATTTTCTATTTATTAAGTGTACTTATCAATATTGTGTTATACAGAATATCCATTAATTACGTTTAAATATGTCCAAAAAACCTATTAATCATTTAAACTTGGGTAAGCGTCTTTAATATTATAAAGGGTGAAAATTAATGTTACATTCTAATCATATAATTTATAAATTAATAACTCACATAAATATTGGAAATATACATTTTTAGTAATTTCAAAATTCCCCATGATTATAATAATTATTCCAAAAATTGTATTACAAATGTATATCTATTAAACAGGTATCCATGCCACAGAATAGATGAAATTTCATCTATTCTGTGGCCATACTATGTTAATTGTACCTATGTATAATTTGACATGACAATATTATTATTAGTAACTTACCTATGTAATCATCAGTGCTCGAAATGAACAATTTTTCGAATACGCTATAAATATAGCATATGAATTATTTTAGGTGCACATTTAACAATTATAAATATAGTAATTTAAATATTTAAATTTTGTTTTCCAATAAATATAAGGGTTTGAATATCTCATCAAGATTTATAATGATTGAAACACTATTTGCTATTTAATTTTTTCTCACAAAATTATCAAAAACCATTTAATAAAAATGGTAATTTTGTAATAAGTAATAATAAATGGACGATAATATCTTAAATACCATGATATTACTTTGACACAATTATTATACAATTTAAGAGCTAACTTCCATACACCCACTTTCTTATAATTAATAAAACCTGGTATAACTGGTTTTAAAGAGATTTTCAAGTCGTCCAGAATACCTTTTCTTCTTTTCATTTTTCATGTTCAAAAATCTCGAATAATATAATTTTCTTTATTTAAACAAAAATGGCAATACAAGTATTTATCATCGCCAAATTGTATGTTTTTTATATCACCATTTTTGGATATGAGACATTTTTTTAAATCTAGTACATTAAGACTCGAGTAATTTTGAGTCATTAATTATGTTCTCTTGTTGATACTTTGAATATTGATTTCACTTAGGACATTGGATAACAATTAATAAATATTAAATAATAAATAAAAGAAATAACTCACTTTTCTTAATTTTTTTATCAATTACTACTTAAATATTTTTTTAAGTTGAAACTCTTAAATACTAATTTTGACCAACCAGAATGGACACAAATGCTATTGTTTCAAACTGGAATGTTGTTCCAGTCCATTTTGAGCACTGGTTATCATATATGTTTTTGATTTATGTTTCCTCTACATTTTATGCATATAAATAGTACATTATACAATTAGGTAGTACCTAATATGTATATTATGTGTTAACTAATTTGATGAGTATTTTACGAGGTATTTTAGTACTAGTAGTCAATACTCACCTGACCATGGGCACCCACTGAGATTTTTTAACCCAGATTTATGTATCCAAAATATGATTACCTTTAGATACGAAATACTTACCTATATCCATGTATCTATATACTATTGTTATTTTTGATTAATGAATGTTCATGAAAAATCAAAATTTCACAATATTGAAATGCCTGAGTAGTAAGACAAAATATGTAATATCTAACAAACATGTTAGAATTACTAAATAAAAAACAAATTATAGCTAGGTAATAACATTATCTAGTACTCTAAGTAGTTAATTTTTTCAAGATTTATAGTTATTTAAAAAATCTAAAAAATTGATCTTTAATAACTCACAAAACATGTAAAAATGTGTAGGTATATTGAAAATCTGCTACGTAGGCCACTAGATAATTTTGTTCTCTATAATTTATTTTTATTTTGAGTTTCTATGATATTCTCAAATTGATACACATTTTTCAACAAATATGGTGATTACACGATAATAAAAATGATATTGACACTATTGGATATTTTATTAAAATTCTTACAAATTGCCTATACACTAACCTTTAAAAACCACGGGTATGACATCCTCTTAAAGAGAGATTAGGAATATTTAGAAGGGGTTGGGATTGAAATACATTTTGAACCCACTTATCACATTTTCTACAGGTGCCACTTAAAATACAATTTATTTTAATTGTTATTTTTACATTTTCAGATCCAGAACAGCAAAAGACATTTGTTCGCTTTTATAAATCACTACCAGATGTAAGATTAATTTTTTTAATATTTTCATTAAATTAATTCATCCAATTATTAAATAGGTATACTCTATTCAGTTTAAGAATACCCAGTCCTTCATCGGAAATCAGTCACATTCGCACATCCCAACTATTCTCGATGACGAGGAAGTAATGTCGACCGCAGCAACACTACAACGAATATACGTAGTGAGCTGCATTATCGATTTATTTTTTGACACTAATTGATAGTAATACGTGTATGGCCTGAGTGGGTATCATATTTGACATAGTATATTTTAAGCTGCCCTATAAATACAAACTATGTAGCCATGAAATCGATTGTTGTATATAGTTATTATAATCGTCCATATACACGATAGCATCTACCAACCACAACATGTAACGGTAGCTGTCAACCACTAGCCACCAATCACGATGAGTTCGGTATATTTGTGCGAGATTGGGTATTTTTAAACTGAATAGAGTATAGTAAGTACCTAATATTATCTTATATGTGGATAGAAATCATAATTATAATTTTAGTTAATTTTAATCATAAAATAAATAATTATATCTAAAACAAATACTTAATATAAATTATACCTATATTGCCATCTCAATACAACAAATTATTAAATAATGTTATATTACAATATTACATGTATATTATAATTTATAAAAATAGTATTGATATTACTATATATAAATTAAAAAACTAAAGTACATAAATATGTATGTAGCAGTAACACAGATTACATGAACATTTATATTTAAATTGAAGCAGTAACAAATATAAAATTAATAAGTTACTCTTATTTTTATGAAGTTGATTTCAAAATAGAAAATATGTAGTACAAATATATAAAACTAATAGATGTAAAATAAATGATTTTTTATAAGTATTTTTATAAAATTTTCAACATGGGTTTTCAGTAACATTTTGTTTTGTAAATCTTACTTTCTCAAAAATAGTAGATACCAACTGTGGTCCTTTACTTTTGGCACTTTGAATAGTTCCCATCAATTTATCACCATTTTTTTTTTCTTTGCCCAATTATTAATAGTTTTTTGAAATTGTGTATGTCTACCAATTGTTGTCCAACTTCTTATTGTGTTTGTATTGAAAATGACTTTTTGAAATTTTTGTCCAGTTGGTTTTTTTGGTTTATATAGATCATCAATATTCACAGACTCTTGACCAATGATGATACATTTTGAAACGATGAACCAGTTTGGTAATTAGATGGAGTCATTTTAATTTCATACATTGTTGGACTAGCATTTATTGACAATGCAAGACATAAAAGCAAATATAATTTGCAAGCCTAAACATTTTTTAAATATTAATAAATATGATATTTAAAAATTAAAATAATAATAACTACATAATATATTATTAAGCATTAAAAAATAATTCTTACTTTAAATGTTGTTTACATTTTTCTGTGAAATTGTATTTATTAATAATTTTTTAAATTATACACTATATACATAAACTTGTGTCCGACCACTTTGAATTAAATTTATTAAATTATTTAATTAGTCAAAATTGCTTGAATTTATATAATTCGAAAACATGTGTATTTAATGAAGAATAAAAACCAATAAAATATAGTTATACATTTCAAGGATATAGAAAATAGCCTGTATTATAATTATTAATGATAAACTTTAAAAGGATTTTACATTATACTCGTATTTAGTACATAATTAAATTCATACTATTTATTTGCCGGTAATAATGTGTTAATCATTTTCAACACTTTAAACTGAATTAATGGTTGTCTTTTGTATCCAACATGATCATATAAAAAATACTTAACTCCTATGCAAATTTTGAATTATAAATAGCTATATTATAAATTCATTTTCAAAAACCAAGATCAAAGTTAACTTAAAATAGATAATTTTAAAGAAAACAACGCTTAAAATACTAAAATAATTTATTAGTCATAAACTAATTGTATACCATATTTATAAATATATTATTCACAATTGAAATTTTCAAATTTTCTTGTTTATTATATCTACTTCAAAAATATTACTTATTTAATATTTAGTTTATTTTATATATATATATATTTGTTTTTATGTAAGCAGGTACATATATATTCTTATTACCTAGGTATATAATTAAGCATTGACCAATTATGTGTACTTTATTGCCTTTAAAATATTCAGTTTGAGTCCAGATTTATTCCGCAAATGTATTTTTACCAGCAAAATGCATGACTTTCTGGATTTTATTATTTACTTTGCCTCCACAATCTCACAAAGAAGTCCCCCCCCCAGAAAAACACATTCTTAACCATTGTTCATATCAGAAAAAATGTATTTTGCCCAACGTGCTATGCTAAAAATTAATTTAATATAAATAATATAAAATTATGCTATAAATAGGTAATTATATTTTTAGTATTAACTATTAAGTATTAAACCATTATAAAAACCCTATATTATAAGCCCACTGTCCACTAAATGATGAAAAAAAAAATTATTAGTTTTTCATATCGGGTTGTTGTGTAATTCCACATTGTCTTATTAATGTCTTTTTTTTTTTGCCATTTTAATCATGTCATTATTGTTTCAAACTGTTTAGTCATTTTGAAATTTTATAAGATTTGACAATATTAAAAAATATCCCTTTAAAAAATATTAAATTTCTATTTTTCATTATTATTAATTACTAATTAGTAATGTAATATGCAATATTTTGAGTTTAGATGATTTGCAAATTACTGTCATTTGGGGTGAATAGGAACAAAACAAAAAATACTTTCTTTAATACAAGTACACTTTAATACTAATAATTTTTTTGATGGACAACTGGTTGCACTGGAATATTCGTCAAGTAGGCATACAAGGACTCAAGATAAATATGTATTAATATTATTTTTGATTATATGACATATACCTATTAATGATGCCTTATGGTTTTTTCATAAAAATTGTGTTATTATTTTTGGAGTTCTAGGCTTTTGAATTTAATTAGTCATAATTATTGAATAATATGGGGTGAATAGGAATATCCGAAAAAAACAATTATTGATAGATTAGGGTACTAATTTACTAATTACCTACATTATTTTATAACTACGAAAATAAATTATGTAGGTATCGTTTGATTTTTTGACCAATATTATATTATTCATAATATATTTTATTTGTATAACAGGTAAATAATTATGCCATGAATATAATATATAAGAACTGTCCACCAAAAACCATTGATAAATATTCTATAATATGTTTTAATGTTGTTGTAAATTATTTTAATTACAATGTTAAAATATTTTTTAAAATATAAATGTTGTTCCTATTCACCATGGGTAAGTTATAAAAGGAAAAAAAGCATTTTTTTATGTTTTTATGCGAGTGTTCCTCTTCACAGGTCAAAAAGAACGCACTTTTAAAAAATTATATTAAAAAAACTGTTGTACTTATCATTTTTTTTTATGAATTATATACACTCCTCTATAAGACTACTTTCTAAAACAATTTATGCAATATCAATATCATAAAAACTGTGCTTATAATCTTAAAAAAACTGTTAAAATTGTTCCTATTCATCCCAATCTACAGTACTGAACAAAAAGTATAAAGTAATTTTAATAGTAACGCATTACTTTTTAACTTAAAAAGTAAAGTAATTTAATTTGAATGATCAATATTATCTTGAACTCTATTCTTATTGTTTCTTTTTTTCTAGAAACCATTGACGACTGTGCGGTTTTTCAATCGGCAAGATTATTATACTGTACATGGCCAAGATGCTACTTTTGCTGCTAAAGACTTTTATAAAACAAACCACTTGATAAAAACAATTGGGTCAGGTAATTCTACTAGTAATCTGTATTATTATTATTGATTAATCTAATTTTTGGTGTGTAATTAATTAACTAATTATAATGGCATTTATTTAGACACTGACACATTGGATTCATTAATATTTAACAAAGCTAATTTTGAAGCATACATAAAACAACTATTGTTAATCAATCATTATCGTGTGGAAATATTTGTTAACAAAGCAGGAAAATGGACTCTGGATTTCAAGGTATAGACTAAAGGTTACGGTTTTGTCCATGTAATTTAAATTCACGTGAAATAAAATATTAACGTGATTGAGTATAAGTAGTTACAATTACATGGGTAATTATAATCAACTATACGTGTATTGCCTACACTTATAATGACTGTTACATTTTAATACTGAAAATAAAACCAAATACGGTTATTTGTTCCCAAACAAAATCACGTAAAGAACGAAATACAGTTATTTTCTCGCGAATGTATACCACCAAAGAACGAATACTATGTTTTTGTTCATGAACAAATTATGGGTATACGTTCTCAAGCCTAGAACAAAATAATATTGTTCCCTTAGTTCGTCATTTTTAAGTTCAAGTTTACCTACACCCAGAGTCTTACAAGAGTCACACACCGCAGTCACTAGCTGTTATTACACATCACCGTAATGCTATTCTGTCACACGCTGACGTTATGTGTTTCCATCATACACTACTGTAACACCTTATTGTCACACACCATTGTAACGTTCTTCTGTTTCACACTGAACACCCCATCGTCATACATTTACGTAATACATTTTCATGATAAAGGAGCTTTATGGGGGTGTATGACAGAGGCACGTGTATTAAACGGTCACATGACTTGTGAACGAGTTAATCTAAATCATGAAAATATAAATAGTTATTTATTTGTTCAAATTTGTTTTCGTTGCATATGTATAATAATGTAATAAATTGTGATGTGTTTAAAACATATTTACAAAAACAATAAATAGAAAAATAATCACTAAAAAAAAAAAACATTTTATTTTCTGTGCCTTTATATTAAATACCAAATAATTGATATAAATAATAATAATTTCATTTTTAATATTTAATTTAATTATGAAATTATAAATACATTTTTGACAAAAAGAATATTTAAACATAAGTTACAAATAAATTCATAGAATTCACGTCTTAATAGGATGCTGTTAATTACGTGAATACCGAATTACACAGTCTCCAACACAAAATTTTTAAATTCACGTGTTAACGTGAAATAAGGAGCTTTAGTATGAACTTTCTAACATTTTATACAATAATATTACATGTCTTTATTTTAAATGTAATTACATTTTTTAGGGTTCACCTGGTAATTTATCTCAATTTGAAGATTTACTGTTCGGAAATGTAGAACAAATAGAAGCAAACACGGTTATTGCCTTAAAGTTAAGCCCAGACTTTAGAAACAACAAGGTATTTACTTCAAACAATTTATAGTTGTTAATAATAAAAGTAATATTAATATTTAATATTATATACTTTTATGTTGCATGATTTAGATAATTGGATTAGGAGCAATAGATACAGTAGAACACATATTGCAACTGAGCGAATTTACTGATGATGAATATTTTTCTCATACTGAATCAATGGTTATTAAAGTTTCACCTAAAGAATGTGTTCTTATGGTAGATGGTAATAACCCGGATGTAGAGTCATTAAAAAAAGTAGTTGAGCGTTGTGGTGTACTTGTAACTATGAGAAAAAAGTCTGATTTTGGCACTGATACATTGATACACGATTTGAATAAGTTAATTATGTTTGAAGAAGGACAACAACCAAATGCTCACACATTACCTCAATTAGAACTCGAATCTGCTTCTGCTGCAATAGCAGCAGTTATCAAATACCTTGAAGTATATAAACTCAAATATATGTAATATATTAAAAATTAAAAGTTATGTTTTAAAATTACAGTTATCATCTGAATCAGATAATCTAAATCAATTCACTGTTGAAAATCTAGGATATGAAAAATTTGTGCATTTGGATAGTGCTGGTGTTCAAGCACTTAATCTATTTTCCAATTCTGGTACTATGTCCAAAAATGATTCTATTCTTGGAATTTTTGATAAATGTCGTACACCACATGGGCATAGGTTAGTATAGTTCAGGAATGGGCAAACTTTTTTAATGAAAGGGCTAAAAATAAAAATGTACGATGGGTCAATTATATTTACAATATTATTCAATATTAATATAACTAAATACTATTTTTAAAAAACAAGTAAATATATTTTTTTACATATGTATGGACTACGACTGGGTTTACGATTTATTTTTCAAACAAATAATTATTTTCAATTTTTGTTTGAATTAATTGAATAATCAAAATCATCTAGGCGAGTAGATGAGTTACAGAGTTACTTCGATAATTTTAATTAAATTATTTAAAAAAATGAATTAATAGTTAATTCTCATTAGTAATTACACATATAATAATAATTTGAGGATTTAATCGATATCTTGTACCTATTCTATATAAAAATAAATATAACTACATCAATTATCCAAAAATTGAATAATCAATTAAGAACATTTTTGAATAATTGACATACCTATATTTATATATAATACCAAATATTGTCAATTTATTATATTATGTAATTACTGGTGAGATTTTTAGACCTTATCTTTATGCTAAATAAAATAAGTCAAGAGTATGACTATTAACTCATTTTCCAAGTATCCAAGTAACTCTGTATATGTATAATATATATTGTATATTATGGTACATTATTTTGAATTCTGAGCAGAGCGAAGGAGCTTATCTACAAACAAATTGGTGGTTTTTTTTTTTTTTTTTTATTAAAATTTCGACCTTTTCACTCGTATCCTTTTTCTGGTCACAAATTTAATTTGGCTAAATGGGAACCAATTTGGCCACTAACTACCTGATTAAGAATGGATTTTAAATGGGCACCAATTCGGACACTGTGATTTAAACCTGGGTACCAATTTGGTAATATCAGAAAATTTGTCTGCCACGCACAAGTTGAATTATACAGCGTTACTCTAAATAACATGGTATGCTGTATACATATATCTCAATAGTTAATTGATTTATTATTTATTTATTATTATATTGGCATTCTGTATGCCAACGTAGCATTTTTTGACTAACGAGGAAGTGGGGTGGAAACCGGTTGCCACCCAAATCAACAAATCTCCATCTTCACATGCACCCAGTATAGTTATTATTTGAATAAACAAAAAGTAATCTCCTAACCATAGTACAAACTAGGAATTTTTGTTCAATATCAACTATATGGTTAATGTCTTTAAATATGACAATCATCAGATAATCTATTACCGACCTATGTTACAGCAAATAAAATACCATTAGAATGTGACCGATAAGGAGATATAATGGAAAGCTAGGCTATTAAAAGAATATTAGTAGTAAATACAATATTAAATTTTGTTTTTGTTTATTTATTTTATAATATAAAATCATGGATCATAGGCCGTAGTTTGCCCATCACTGGTTTAGTTTCCATAAATTAACAAAAATTTATCATAGAATCATAACTATCAAACAAATATATGATATTGAAACAATCAATGTTTAGGCTGTTAACTCAGTGGATTAGGCAGCCATTAAGAGATTTGAATAAAATAAATGAGCGTTTGGATATTGTTGAAACGCTTGTTAATGATACAGATATACGACAACAACTATATGATCAACATTTGCGCACAATACCGGATCTACAAGCTCTTATGCGTAAGATTCAACGGAAAAAAGCCAATCTACAAGACTGTTATAGGTAAAATTTAATATTGTCGTTTGATATAGATTTCATTAAACTTAAAGTTGTGTGTTTTAGGATTTATCAAGCAATACAAAAACTTCCAGACCTAGTGCAAACATTGAGTAGTTCAAATAATCAAACTATCAATAGTGTAATAACCATGCCACTGAATGAACTTGTCAATGACATGAATAAATATCAGGCTATGATTGAACAAACAATAGATTTTAATTTAGTTGATCGTGGTGAGTTTCTTATACAATCTGGATTTGATGATGAGTTGCAAGAAATGAGAAATCAAATGAATGATTATGAAGTGAAAATGAAATCAAACTTAACTAAAACTTCTGGGGCACTGGATATTGGTGTAAAATTGGATTCAAACTCACAATATGGTTTTTTCTTTAAAGTGTCTTTAAAAGTAATTACCAGATTTATGATTATATGTTGGCTTAAAGGTTTCTAAATGATTTTTTAATATTTTTTATTTATTAAATATCAATATTTATTTGTATAGGATGCAAAAACCGTCTCAAACAATAAATCGTATGAAGTACTTGATACCACAAAAGGTGGTGGTATGCGTTTCAGATCTTCTAAACTAACAGAACTTAATACAGAATACCAGGCCATACATCAAAACTATTTGGAACATCAAAAATCTATTGTAGTTGAAGTCATCCAAACAGCTAGTATGAATAATGTTGATTTTAGATATTATATAACTTTATTATAATTAATTGTAATTGTATTTATTTTTATTGAATATGTCACATTAAAATATAGGTAGTTACAGTGCAACTCTAATAAATTTAAGCCGAACATTAGCACAATTAGACGTTTTAACAAGCTTTGCTATGCTGGCCGCTAGTTCATTACGTCCATATGTAAGACCAAAATTACAACCCCAAGGTACTGGTTTGTTAAATTTGAAACAAGTTAGGCATCCTTGTGTCGAGCTACAAGACTCTGTATCTTACATTCCTAATGATGCATACTTTGAACAAGGTTAATTTAATTAAATATTTTATGATATTTGTATCATATTTTATTTTTAATAACAAACATTTTTATATTTATTTTACAGGAAAGTGCACTTTCAATATAATAACTGGTCCAAATATGGGCGGAAAAAGTACTTATATCAGAAGTGTAGCTGTAGCAGTTTTCATGGCACATATGGGAAGTTTTGTGCCATGTGACAGTGCTGAAATCAGTGTGGTTGATGCTATTTTAGCCAGAGTTGGGGCAAATGATTCTCAGATTAAAGGATTATCCACATTTATGGTTGAAATGATTGAGACTGTATCAATTCTCAAAGTGTGTAATGTTTAGATTAAATTATTAAAACAACTTATCACATATTGTATGTATTTAATCTAGAAAGCTACTACTGAGTCATTAGTAATAATTGATGAGTTGGGTAGAGGAACATCAACTTATGAAGGTTGTGGAATAGCATGTGCTATTGCGGAGTGAGTATAACCTTTTATGTAAATTTTATTTTAATTATAAAATAAGTTGAAAGTGGATTTTTAAGTTATTTTACATATTTTTCAATAATTTATCTACTACAGAATTCATAGAAAAAATTTCATTTTGTATATTTGAGTATAATTTAGAAATTAAAGAATATTTAGTCTTTTTGAAATATACTTAAATATATTATAATATGTGTAAAATAAATATTTGTTAATTTCCCAAATTAAAGAATCTATTGTTTTTACAAAGATGTGTTTTTAGTTTTTAATTTTTATTTTATGGTAAGTAATTAGATTACTTTTTAAAATTAATATACCTAATACTGCATAATAAATATATTAACCAGATATAAATATCCAAAAAAAGTATATTTTAAAATCTATTCTTCTTTATCATTGGTGGTAATCAGATTGAATTATTAGGGTGGGGGGGTAAGACGAGGTCATGACTAGGTATATAGGTACATAATTATCAACTTCAAATATTTTTCTCACTCCGCTCAATATTAACGTTTCCCAACTTCAGTATTGATGTATAATATATAATTTAACATTATATATCATCCATCACCATTGACGATAGACTTCTAATGAAAATAACTAATAAATCAAACCATAACTTATTAACATGTAAAATAAATAAATTATAGATTATAGATTAGAAAAAATCATTTACTATTTGAAACTTATAAAAATCTGTAAAGTAAAAAAACACTGTTTTTTGTTAGGTAGGTACCTACTTACATAATTTCTGTTCCAGATACCTGTTTATTTTTCATTAGATATTTGTCTCCTAAATAATTTTTGTACAAAAAGACTTTTTATTTTATTTTCCCACATCATGTTAAAAATACACTTTTATTGATAAGTTATTTTGTCATACTTATACTTATATTTATTTTCATTATAGTAACTTTACCTACCTCTAATAAGTCTGGATAGGTCCTAAATTTAGGTCCCCTAAATCAGTGCAGGTTTTGATAATGTATAGAGAATTATTTGCTGATTCTATGTGTTCGGAGTCTATGTGTTCTTTCACACAAACAAATTCATTAACCCTTTCATGTTTAATCGATAAATCAAAACAAAAACAAAATGTTCTTAAGTATCCATATATTAAATACATATATTTAAATATAATTTTTCATATCATTTTTGAGACGGCTTGTCAAACTTTTTAGGAGGGGGGGCTAATCCCCCCTCAAGTCTCCCCATTTTACACCAATGGTCAATATGTAAACTATATTATTTTACTGTATTTCTCATAGCCTACTTATTCTTTTTTAGATTTCTATAATACAGTTAAAGTGACGTAGTTATAATCATGTATTAATTTTTTAGTTTTAAAATCTATTATTTTATTAAAAACATTAAAATGGTTAAAAAAAGAAACAATTAACATTGTATTTTTGTCATTTTTTAGTCGTTTTTACTTACGCATTACAAAATTATTGAGAATATCTCAACTATATTATTCTATTATTTCTATTTTTATCCACTATAAAAAAAAACTGAATACACTGAAAATACATTTATTTTTAAAAGCTGAAAATAGTAAACATTAAGTATTATTTTGTGGTTCATATTAAAGTGGTAAAACATTATCTTGTAGTATTAGGTCAAACCATCAAATCATGAAAAATAATAAAATATTTATATTAACCAGTGATTTATTAAAAAAAATAAAAGAATACTGTCCTACAATAATAAGTATATCTGATCACCATACATATAAGTACATATTGCAAATGCTGCAATATAATTTACTCATATTTGGACATATTTGTTGTGTTTTTAAAAAAAATATTTTAATGGTTATGGAAGATTTTGAACATATTTCACTTGTTTTAAAAATAATATTTTGCGGTTTTATAATTGCATATTAGCATCATACTATAAACTTTTAAAAACTTAAAATTCTACTCTCTAAACATAAACAACCATTAAACAATGTTTTATATACCTAATAATTTATTTTATGGCCATAAAATATTTTTTAGACGTTTGGCGGCCGAAACCAAAGCATTTACTTTATTTGCAACCCATTTCCACGAATTAACTAAACTTCAAGAAAGTATTCCAACAATTGTCAATAAACACGTTTCTGCTGTTACTACAGATGACAGTCTTACACTCTTGTATCAAGTACAACAGGGTTCGTGCGATAAAAGTTTTGGTATTCATGTTGCTGCTATGGCTAAATTCCCAAAAAACGTTATTCAAGTACCTACTTATTTATTTATTATTAAGATTTTCTTATTTGCATTAAATAACATTTTTTTTTTTTTATGTAATTAATATACACAATAGGATGCTACAAAAAAACTTGCTTTATTAGAGAGTTTTCAAAATACTCAAACACCAAAAGATAATCAAAAGGTACCTTATAACAAAACCTAGTATAATTACCAACATTCAAATCTCACTGTTGTTTTTTTTAGGATATCAATGAAGTCGATAAAGAAAAATTTCTCAATGAATGCAAACGTTGTGCACAAGAATGTACTTCTGATGATGATGAATTGTTTAATCGCATAAAAAAACTAAGGACAGAGTTCCTATAACAACGATATTATTGCATTTATGGTTACGATTATTTTATGAGTTAATTTATACCTTTTATTTTTCATCTATCTATTTTTCAGTATTAACATTTTTTAATTTTTTAATTAAAATATTTAAAATTATAATTAAAAATTGTTTATTAGTTTTATTTATTATATAGCCTTAAACTTATATGTTTTTTATAAAAAATACTATTACAATTACAATTATAATTATAAGTACTTGAAATGTATTAAATTAGTTTAAATAAAATACTGAATAATTATTATTAATGTTTTGATTTATTTAAAATATATTATGCAATATAGGTATGTTATTTGAAAAGTTACTTTTGAGAGGACGACGCCACACACCCAATTTTTAAGGGGTGTGTAAGTGATTTTTATTAAATTTTAAGAAAAATGAAAATGAAATAAATTTAAAAATATTTAAATATATTTTAAAAGTAATTTAAAAATAAATCGTGTGTTAGTACCATTTCTAATTGTCATGTAATTACAACATTTATTAAAAAACATATTTACACATTTTTCATTTTTATCAACTTGAAAATATTTTAGAAAAATGAAATAAAAAATCAATTATAAAGCATAAAAATATCTGGGAACTGATAGAGCTGATTTTTGGTATGTGCACTTTTACACTTTTTATAAGCTGTTAAAAAAACTTAATACTTTCAGTCCCAAATTTACTTCTCTTACACCATAAATATAATATATACTTTCATTTAGGTAGGTATATTTTTTATAAATTTGTATTTTGGTACATGAGGTCTCTGGTTTGACTCCCATTATGGTATACTAGGACAATGCATGAAAGTATATTATGATGAGCACAACTCCTCGCTTAAAGGATACAGAGATGTCTTGCAGGTACCTTCTTGTAAACGAACGAGACTGCCTTTTCAAATATTAATTTTTATTTTTATTAACAGGTTCATTATAAAGGTGTGACATAAATAATTTTGAATTTAAAAATCATTTCAAATCGCGGTTCTAATTTAGACCAAGTTGGTATATATTATAATTACATATACCTATACAGGTAAAAAGACAAAATTTGTCCAGCATCTTTCAGATAGATAGGACAAAAATACTAGATGGACAAAATCCTCCAAAGATTATTATTGTTTTTTTAAATAATATAAAAATATGAATAAAAATCTTGTGCGGAATTTGTCCTAGTATAAAAAATACTGTGTAGATTTTGTCCTAGATTCATCTATACATATATATATATATATATATATATGCACACACGTAATATATGTTATAGGTACAGATTAAATGAAATCTGTGTTATAGGTAACTTTCTAACATATATAAATAATCTAAATATGCAAATACAACAATAACAATAACAAATTGTTTATGAGGTATATTATTTTGGTATTACAAAATGCTAAACAGAAGGTAGTTATGAATGTTACGATTTTGTGATCATTTGCAGAAATGAGATACTATCTATAGCAGTGTTGATTACCTAATCCGGATCAATCCGTTTCCGGATAACTAATTCGGATTGATAAACATGCTATAATCCGGATTGCAATACCAATCCGGACTAACGGATTACACTGTGGATCCGGATTGACGGATTATATTGCGAATCCGAATTACATCATGAATCCGGATTAACGGATTACACCGTGAATCCGGATTGACGGATTGTATTACGAATCACATAATGAATTAGGATTAACGGATTACACGACTATATTTTAAATTTTTATGAAAACTAAAAAAAATGTCGCACGGTATCAGTGTTTTTACTGATTCGAGATATATCACTGGAAAATATTTTACCACTTATACGAAATACACGTAAAACAAACAAATGATAACAACAACCACAATTGAAATACAAGTTGACCATTTTAATTGTATTAAACTTTCCTATAAGTTGACTATTATGTTGACGGATTGGATCCGAATCCTCATTAAATTTACAATCCGGATTGGCGGATTATTCTCACAATTCGGACAATATTTACAATCCGGATTGACGGATTATATCCTAAATCCGGATTGACGGATCAGGTCTTAAATCCGGATGAAACGGATTGAATCCAGAATCCGGACTGTATATTTTAATCCGGATTACGGATTGGTCAAAGGAATGCTCAGAACTAATCTATAGGCCATGTGTGGTGTCAGCCATTTCCTAATTGTAGACTTTTGTACTGCTTAGTTTTGCAATTTGTATTTTGTAGTGTTTCTTATACTTAATTTGTGACATTACAGGATTTTTGTTTTGTTGTCAGAGGTTGAAACCAAATTTAAAAATTGGTTTTTCAGAAGAATTAAAAACAGTTTTAAACCTAAAACTGCATATATCTAAGTTGAAATCAGTTTTAAAACTGAAAACCATTTTTTTTTTCGAAAAACAATCTATTAAAACTGAATGATATAGGTTTTATAATTGGTACTTATTTATTATAAATCAAAAAAATCTATCTTATTTCAAAAACAAAAAAATTAGGTAGTTCATTTTTTCTTTTAGTACCACAAACTATAGTCAGTTATTACATTTAATTACCTAGTTATTAGGTAGGTACTCAGTTTTTGATATATTATATGGGTCAATATTAAAATTTCACTGATACCTATATTAGTAATACTTTACATATTACAATGTATACATATTATTGGTTATTAGGTATAATCAAAAAATTATATTGATGATCCGTCACCGTTAGAATCTGAATGTACCCACACCATCATTTGTCATCACCATGCACAGTTTAGAAAACCATAAAGGCCCAACACTGCCATCATAAAATTCTTTCATCCTTCTCTGTCATATGTTAAATCTACTTAAATGGTGGCCTTTCCACTAACCAGATCTTTCATGATTGAATACTTCCATCTCTACAGGGTCTACCCAGGGATCTTTTACCTCTTATCTTTGCCACCAGTACCTGTTTAATGATTTTGTCCATCCGTCCTCCATACGCGACTTAATTATTTAATTGTTCTACTTCTAATATATGAGAGGATGTTTGGTCTTCATAATTTAGTATTATATTTTTTTTCATATTGCTCCATTTTTCAGTTATATAAAAGACTAAAAATTTTTCTTAAAATTTACCAATACTATCTTAGTGTTAGTAATGACTAGTTCAATAATGAATTAATAATACTTATCAGTACTTAATGTGCCCAAGCTTAAATTTATATTTTCATAGTTGACAATGTAAAAAGTGAATCACCTACTTGAAAACTGTAATGCTAATTTTGATGTTAATAATATGTTACGAATACTATGATCAAGTAAGAGTATATTATATTTATATTTATTAGTTCTATAAAGAATACTTTTATACTTTTAAAAAGTATTTGAGTACCTATACCCAAATACTTTTAGAAATTATTTAGAATATCAGCTATGGTAGGTACTATATACCTTGGAATGAACCTGTTCAAACGAACAAAGTTCGAGATGTGAATAAAGTTAATTTTTAAGCATTTTAGATTCTTAGCGGAGTATTGGTTTTCTAATAATTTATACAAAAGAATTTATCAAAATTTTGTATTATAAGGGGTGAAAATTGCTATTTAAAATTCATTATATGTTCTATATTAAACTCAGAATATTTAATAGTATAATATGTTTTTTTCATGTAATTTGTATTTTTTATTATTATTTTCTTATTTTTTACGTCCATATGTTTAACTGAACTTTTTTTAAATTCCGTTTATTTTACTAGAACTTTAAGAGAAGACATGATACTTGCATTTATTGCTTCTATCTAACTAATGGGCAATATAGCAAAATAAATTTTACAACACAAAACAATGAATGTGTCATCCACATCAAAATTAGAGATAAAACGCTTATTCAAAAAATACAACTATATAGTATGAAATATGTATGGAAATGTATTTTTTAGAAAACTATATATTTAAAAATACTGTAGACTAATATTCTTCTTATATTCAATATTATTTAAAATGTATTATATGATTGATGATATATATATTTGGGAAAAATATTATGAAGTATAATAGGTACCTAAGTTGTTCATATACAAATATGAAATAGACAAGTCGACACTTATATTATGGGTAATGGTATGTGTTATTTATTTAGTTAGGTACAGTTGGTCTTGGCCAACTACATCACCAAGAAAAATAATAATTAATAACCCCTTTAAACTCAAATTGACAAATTCAAAGGGCTTAAATAGTCATCATATTCAGAGTGTCCTGAAATTGTTGATTTTTCATGTTTATTATCTTCCATTTATTCTCCGCATCTTGTTTTGCATTTGATTTGGCAAACTCATCATATTTATCATTCGGTGTACCATTCCTGTAACATGCACAAAAAATAAACGAATGAGAGTTTATGTTATTATTAATAGGTAATGGCTCACTATTTAATATCATTTCCATTTTGACAACAGGCCTATGAAGTTTGCAGTAGAATAAAATAAAATAAATTTTAACTGGTATATATTCAAAAAAAAAAAAACGTGAAATCCGTGTTATGTTTATGTAGGTACCTATTTCTTATTGATTTTATAGGTATTTATATCGGTACCTACCTACCTATATGAAATATATAATAAATAATAATCAATGATTTAAAATTTTTTATTTAATTTCTCAATTTGAACCTGTTTATTCATAGGTGGCAAGGCCTGACTTTTATCAGTTTCGGGTTAATTATTTGGTAGTCTATAGGGCTAGGATATTGATGCCTTTGCATCTTTTTTTCTGGAACTCTTGACACTATGCCATTCGTCGCCAATTATTTGTAGTATTTAATAAAGACACGAAGATTGAATCGGATGAAATAGTCATTGCTCTTTAACATTACCTACTCTTACAACAGTGAAGATACATTCGTGTGTATACGTCTCATCGCCGACTACATAACACACCAATGCCAACATAGTATACTACATTTTCCGACATACAAATGTGTTTCAAGTAACTATATACTATTCTAATAACATTTTTTGGGGTGCATTTTTAACGTATTTCTAGTAATATTACATAAAAAAAAATAAATAAATAAACCCAAGATTGAAATATAAACACATATCTTTTTAATTTTGTACGAAAGTAACCCGTAAACAGCAACATCAGATAATCGGGTTTTTAAATAAAACGATTCTCAAATTTATCTTAATGTCACACCTGTCGATTAGCTTTAGCAGAGTCTACGAATGTCGTTGAATTGATTAAAAATATAATAAAAAAAAATCACCAAGTCAAATTGGAAAAACTGTAAATTTAAAATTAGACTAGTTTTTAAAAAAAAAAATAGAGGCTTTAAAATAATTTTAAAAATATCTCAAATATTAGAATATTAGAAGGAGAAAAGGATAATAATTCAGAAGATAACATTCCAGAAGACATGACATTTTCCAAGTATGCTCTAATCACCTCGGTTGATGTAGAGAGGTCATTTTCAGTTTATAAAAACTTATTGGCCGATAATCATCGATCATTTAAATTTAAAAATATTAAATATGCCCTTATTGTACCTATCTACAATGTAATGTTTTTACAGGTAATACAAATCAATTGAAACGATTTAGGTGTCTAATTAAAAATAATATAAAATAATAAAGAAATATAGGCTTATAGGTACCTATATGTTTTTTTTTATTTCTACAGTTTCAGATTGAATCACATGGGTCATTCATTTTTTTTTTTTTTTTTTTTTTATTAAAATTTAACTTAATAATTTTATACCTACACGTTTATTATAATAGTATTTAATTTATTTTTAAAATAAAAAATATAAATGAATAAAGATAAAAAAAAATTACATTTGAATAGTAAATTACGTTATATTACTATAGCGACAAAATAAATATGAAACTAGATTACCTAAGTATACCTTATTGTTACCTAAATGCAAAAGTAATTTTGCCCTTTTTTTTACTTAAAAGTTATAACAATGACGTACATTTCAACATTTTCAAACATCAGTAAAAATGAAAATAATAACACAAAATGTTAAAATTCTATTTCTTTTCAGTTTTCTGACTAATATAATCGTAAATTCAATATTATTATATAGGTATACCAGCTACAATATAAATATCATGCACTCTTATCTATTATAAAATCGTAAAACTGTCGAAAAAAAAGTCATCCATTAACTTTTTCTGTAAATTTGCTGACAAACACTTTTACCTTAAAATGCCGACTGACATTAATTTACTTCCCCGAATAAAAGGTTATAAATTTTCAGATTAATTATTGTCGGCTGAATTTTTCCGACCTATTTCCTAAGTGAGAAGGGGGTTAGACACTCACTTAAGATGTTGTAACTTACAACATTATACAGCAACTGATGGAGCAGATTTTTGATATATGCATTTTATGAGCTTTTAAAATTCAATTTTTTTTAACAGCATATAAAACATGTAAAAATGTATATATCAAAAATTGCCTCCATCCGTCGCTAGAGAATTTTGTTCTTTATATTTTATTTCATCTCTCTAAAATATTTTCAAGTTGATAAAAATTAAAAATGCCTAAATAAATTCTTTTTTGACAAATATCGTGATTACACGACAATTAAAAATGATACTGACACAAGTCTATTTTTAATTTTTTCGATATTTATTTTTCTTACATTTAATAATAATTGAAGCCTATATATAAAACCCTTTAAAAACCGGGCGTGTGGTGTCCTCTTAAAGGATTCGTCGGTTTTAAACGGAATTATTAGAAAGGATTTTATTTTATTTTTTATACAGAATCGATAAAAATGTTACACGTTATTTTACAAATATATACGAGTAGGTACCTATATATGTAAAAAATTAACTCTTGCATTCCTACAAAAACGAACAACAAATTTACTAAAAACGTTACCTACACGAAAAAGTAACGAGTACTTAATATACGTTTCGTCACTATATATCCAACACTGTATTTATGCGTATATAAATGTATTATTATACTTACAGGTTATTTTCGTCGATCTCCTTTATGACGCCTTTGTCGGTTATTTCTTGATGGGGCATGTTGTTGAATTTTTCGTTCGTTAGGAACTCATCCCATGTATCCCACTGAATTTCCCGTAGTATCATTTCCTCGGTTTGCTTTTGTATTTGCTGAAGCTTATCCCAGGAAATTTCATTTAGTTCCTGCGAATCATCCGTATTTTCTTGTTGGGTATCGTTCATCGCATAGGATATCATATTCGCCAGGGATCTATATTTACAAGAAATGGATTTATTTAAGCTCTGTCACAGGGTAAGTCAATTTTATTTTCGATCAGTCAAAAAAAAAAATATACCTAACCCTGCAATCAGGGCCGGATTTATATAGTTTGGGGATTTATGACTGACGGCAAATCCGGCATGACGTTTCAAAGTGGCACCTAAACCTAATAAATTATGGCACAACAATGCGTTTCTAAAAGTGATAACGTCACCGCCTCTGCACAGCACATGTAAACGATCTATGCACCGCGTCGGGCCCTGAAATATTCGGATTTTCGTACTACACATTTAATTCGTCGTTTTTTTTTTTTTTTTTATATTCCTTTAAATGTCCTATTTATTTTTTTCATCGACGTTATAATATGTGGAAATATTGAATCGGCTAATTCGATTAACACGCTCGCTAATCCGTGTCTGTACAGGTATATAGGTACTGTACAATAACGGTAAACGATATTTTTTCCCTTATTTCCTCTTTTTGGAAGCGATATTTTTATATTATATCACCTGCAGGACCTTGCAAAACCTTCCGGCGCCGGCCCTGAGCATATTATAGTTAGGTAGGTACCTCAAAAACTGTAGGTACGCCTAATCGAAAAAAAATACTAAATATATATAAGTATATTATTACCTATATAATATAAGGTATACTTACCTCTTACTCGTACATGCGATACATCGTATGCTTATACTATCATGTGTATATATGATAGTGTACAATATATAAATACATAATATATTTGTTATAGGGACTGTATTTACCAAAATTAGCAATTATAATAGGTAAATGTGATTAAATATATAATGCACAAAACGCACACAATATATTTTGGTCTTATTGTCCAGTAACTCACTCTCTGCCACCACCCCTACCCGTACATAAGATTATGTCCCACGCACCAAGTCTGTATATACCTAATACAATATGTAAGTATAACTATATTATTATACAATAAGTAAGAGGGCCTTAACTAAATTAATGTATTAACCAAGGGTAAAATTTTCAGGAGAGCCAAATTCAATTTTTTTTTTCAATGTTATATATTGATATTTTAAAAGTATTCTATTTTTTATATTCTTGAGAAATTTTCAACTTGTATATTATGCACATTTTTACTAAAAGCAATTGATTTTTCATTACGTATTTGTATTATAATTAAAAAAAAAAAATTAAATTTTGGTCGATATACGTCCCTATTTAATCCTATAAACACCTTTGTTATTATTATTAAGGGTACAATAACCGAGAAGAGTCGAGCGTTTTAGATACGGATAATGAATAATTATAGGCAGAGTTCGGTAAATTGCGTCCAGGGAAAAATAAAATATTGACATGCAGCTATATATATAGGCGGATTGCGACCAGGATATTTTTTCCAATAGGTGAATTGCGTCCCCGATATCCGCTTTACTTCGTTCGACAAAAAATGATTGAATATAATAATAAATTATTGAGCAGATTCGAATACGTCAAGTCGTTTCATTTAAATGTTTACCAGCTTTACATAGTGTATAATTTGATAATTTTATTTTATTTTGCATAACGCACCTAAACTGTAGACGAATAATTGAATAATAATTACCCATATTATGTATTACTTACTTATTATAATATATATATATATATACGAATTAATAATACCTAAAAATTTATCTACAAATTCAAAATATAACCAAATTTTTGGCCAACCTCACTCAGCTCGCGGTGGTGTCTTCTGCACGGTTATATAATGATATGCCAATACGCAAGGGACCGAATCAAACTGGTATACGCAATTCGCACTTATACCTTAGTCGTAATAAATATAACAGGGACGCGATTCACTATATAATATAGTCAGTGCCGGATCTAGGGGGGGGGCGAACCGGGGCACTTGCCATTATGATGGGGCGCAAAATGTAAAAATATTTAAACTTACTTTTCGTCCCGGTTTTGGAAGTGGGTCACTTCATTTTTAATAGGAATTGACGAATGACTTTTTTTTTTTTTTTGTTTATTAAAATTTTAAAAGGGGCGCTACAATTATTTTTGCCCCGGGCGACAAAATTCTCTAGATCCGGCACTGAATATAGTATTAAATTACAACGGGGACGCAATTCATCTAACACCAATTGGGTGTAGTCAAGACATTGCGGGTCACCAAATATCAATAAAATTTAATCTTATTTTCCGCGTCTATACCTAATAATGTTATATACGCCTATGCAGGAACAACAAATCGGTGCAGATAAAATATTTACCTACTATACATATATTTATAATTAATATTATATACACATTACACATGACTTTGTGCACCCTCTTTACCAGTTATTAAAAAGTTACTTCCTCCCCCCTCCCATTGGATGTCGTAGCCAAGTCGTTGTTTTTTGGGGACAATTGAGTTTTCAAGTTGTTTAGTCGAATATAGCTATAAATATATATATATATATATTATATATATATATATATATATATATATATAGATTATGACGAAAAAAAAAGGTCATGTCCTCGTAAATAAATTTATTCTCCACTGTACACTGTACCTATATATAGAAGCTGTGTATCTAGATGAGTATAGATAAAATTAAATTTTGCACTGCTGTACTGCAGGAATAACAATCATATATAAAATTAATAACTGTATAAATATTCATATTTATTATATAATATAAAAACTATTATTATACATTATATTTTCAAAATCTTAGAAAATTATCAATGTCTTTTTCTGAAGTGGAAATAATTATGATGGCCATGAGGCGCACTATGACCATTATGTGGTTCGTGGTGAGGCGCACTATGACCATTATGTGGTTCGTGGTGAGGCGCACTATGACCATTATGTGGTTCGTGATGAGGAGCACTATGACCATTATGTGGTTCGTGGTGAGGCGCACTGTGACCATTATGTGGTTCGTGGTGAGGCGCACTGTGACCATTATGTGGTTCGTGGTGAGACCCACTATGACCATTATGTGGTTCACCGTGAGACGCACCATGACCGTTATGCGGTTCACCGTGAGACGCACCATGACCGTCATGTGGTTCATTGTGAGACATACCATGACCATTATGTGGTTTGGGAGATGCACTATGATCATTGTGTGGTTTGGGAGATACACTATGATCATTATGTGGTTTGGGAGATACACTATGATCATTATGTGGTTCGGGAGATGCACTATGACCATTAAATGGTGGGTGAGCCGCATATTGGTCACCCCTCTCCATACCATACCTCGTAATGTCGTTGCCATCCATGAAATTTTGTGGTCCGTTATCGGCGGACGGAGTTTCATCGTCAGCGGGCGGACTTTCATCGTCGGTGGACGAACTTCCGTCGTCGGCGGACGGAGCTGTTTTTTTATAATTTGTGGGCAGAGTTACTTCATCATCGGGCGGATTTGTGTCATCATCATCGGCGGGCAGAGTTATTGTGTCATTATCATCGACGGGCGAAGTTGTGTCATCATCGGCGGGCAGAGTTTTATCGTTCAGTAACGGAGTCGTGTCGTAGGCGTTCTCCTGCGTAGTCATTGCCGCTTCCGTTGTCAAAGTATCATTATCTGGAGAACTAACACGGAAATATTATATAATGGTTAATGGTTATCGTCCTGTATACGGTGCCTATAAAATGTTAAATATTCAGTATAGTCTGAAGAGAAAAATAATAGTGTTTATTTTTTTTTTCAACTATTCCTATAAATGTATTTTATTCTGTAGTTTCTATATAAGAAGAACGTGTGGACCATGCACACGAAAAAATTCGAAGTGGGCGATATGGGGATTTATTTTGGAGCGTTGTGAATAATGAATTTTTTTCCTCGTTTTTTAAAGCGATTTCTCGATTTCTGGGAAAATTCGCCGGAAAACTATTTTTCTGCTTATTAAAGGGCTTTATTAACTGCGGTATAATATTAAGGAGTATTATATATAGGCAATTTCTTATTCTTTCAATGGGTGGCTTTATGCTTGTGTGAATCATAAATGATAATTAGTGTTAGTTTATGTATCCCGTATCAAAATTATACTAATAATAAAGCTTAAAACATTAGTTTAAAAGTACATTTTTGAATATTTTAACTACTATTATCTATTGTTACAATAAAAAATGAAAATATTCTTGGTAGGATATCTCGAGCAAGTTTTATACAGAATACAAAAATGACTTGAAAACTAATATCGGAGTAAATAATATCTTGTCGGTCTGACGGAATTAGAAACAATCATTTTTGAGATGATATACGGCAGTCGCGAAGCTCATCTTTAAAATTATTTTCACGCCACTAACCCTCCCCCCCATTAACCGATCCTGGCTGTGTCGGATACTAAATTACTATATCGCGGGCTGAGAACTGAGAAATGTTTCTACCTCGGTATTTTAAAACTATTCAGAAGAGCATTTTAAAATGTACATTATTGATACTATTTTATAATATTGATTTCGAATATTTTGATTCACTGTAATTCATTCACATCAATAATTATGCTGATTAGTGTATTCCAATTTCTGCAAAATATAATCATCCATACAAAATTAATAATTAAATCAAAAAAAAAAAAAAAAAAATACCAAACAAAAAAAGGTACGTTTTCCGAAATTCATGTTTTAGAACCATTTTGTTCGGAGCCCATCATATACTCGGAAGTAATTTTACTTTAAGGCAGGGGCTTATATATGTTTTATCGCTCGCCAAATGTAGGAGATTTAAAAAAATTTATTTAAGAAATAATATTGTTTGAATGACTTTTTTTTTGGGCCCACCAAATTTTTCATCTACTGACATAAATAAGTAAGTATAAGATCAAGCCAAATAAAAGCTCAGATGGGTTGTGATTTTTCCCTACGCTTGCTCACCTTAAATCCACCCGTGTTATAAGATGGTACTGGTCACGTAGGTACGCATATATAGCTGTGACTTTTTAGATAATTCGATCTCGTAACGTTAGTGATATTTTTATGATATGGATAAACTAGTTTTGAACTGAAAAACCCTTTTTAAAAGTAAACCGAGTAAACATTAGTATATAAGTACATATTTTATTATATTTTGTGTAGACAGGCGTCAAACTAGTTAGGGATGGGGCTTGCGCCCTCCTAGTTAACTCAGTCGGTCAAATCGTCGAGGATGTGACTTTACATAGATCACAAAGACAATGATTGTCACCGCTTCTATATAAACCACTTTATTATAGTCTACTTTGTTTTTTGTGATATTTTCAAGTTAACCATTTTAAATAATATTGTCAAACAATATTTTCTTTTAAACCAGCATAATACGTTTAAAAATGTACAAAATCGTCGAATACATTTTTTTTTTTTTGTTATTATACTTACCTGTTAGCTATGAATTTTGGACTACACTCCTCCACACATATAAATATACCTACTCAATGAGTACTACAAAGAGTACAAACACGACTACGCTACCGATATAATTATACAAAGCAGCAATTACCTGAAGTCACGTAATGATTTAGGTTCACACAAATTTAAATTTTGTCTGTGTTGAATAGCCGCAAGTTTGGCAATTTTTATAAGTGGACAAATTTTTAGTACATATTTCTTGATTTTACGATTGTTTTATGGTGTATACTTGATAACTATATAATGATATATAATTATAGCTATTGATTATTTGATGATAATAGGCAGGTACATTGTATTTCAAAATTTCGTAAATTAAAAAAAATATATTTATTTGTGATTTCCGAGAATTTTCATTTATTATCATGTTGTGTCGTGTACAAATAAGAAAGAAATTGTGTTTTTTAAATTTAATATAATATATAAAAACGTATCATTTATTAACTACTAACTATATGATTTTTAATCTAGGTTTCTGTATACAAAATCAGCACTAAATGAAATAAAATAAATCATTGGTGAGCTATAGGGACCAAAGACTCCCTCGACCTAAGATTATATTATCATTATATGCGTAGGCATGTAGAAAATGGTATTTTAATTGAAAATAACTTCCAATAGACATTGGAAAATAGCTCTTATAGTCTTGCGTATTTTTGAGCTTAGTTCTTAAACGAAAATTAAGTAGGTGATTGTTATTTAGAATAGATTTCAGTCTATATTAAGTCAAATATTCTAAGTGTAACGATGCTGTTTAACACTATATAGACTATAATATAGTATATAGTATATTATATAGTAACAACAGCTGATAAATATTATTACCGATTATAATCGATATTTATATTTCAGAAGAGTCATGTTTCCAGTTTCTATACCTACCATTTGAGTTTCATTGTTTCAAGTCATCGATCAACAAATGCATGTTAATAGTTATATGCAATAGGTATCCAATTTTGAAATACTCAGGTATAATTCCAACATAACTTTTTATTTTATTTTTTTTTTATTGGGCATTTATTGTATTTTGATCAAAGTACAATTTTGAACATACCAATTTTTCGACTCTAGTGCAATTTGAAAATGATTCTTATTTCCACCCAAGCGCAATATTTATCGGATTAAAATAAGTTCAATTTGACCTCACCCATATGTATATTTAATAGCTATACGTTCTTAGAGCATTATCTACTTTTAATAGTTTCAAGTCATAAATTAATAGGTATACCTAATCTACTGCGTTGTGTAATTAATAATTACATATAGGTACTAGCTGGTACTACCAATAAAGCTTCAATAATGATAATTCGGAAAATATTAGAAAATTAACCTTACAGCTGGTGACATTAATATAATATTGATATTGGCGGACAGTGTTGATTAATTATGTTTCTATAATACTTCCAATAATACCTATTTATAGTGTATAATAAATATAAATTATGTTTCTGTTTACCTTTTTAGAACATTTTATAAACGCTATACTTCTTTTCTTAATGTTATAAATTATAATATTATATCTATTTGTTCTTATATGACCTACCTATTTTAACCCATTTTTTTTTTTTTTTTTTTGTGATTTTGGGTTTATATTAATTTATAGTAGAAATGTATTTTGAGGTGCGATTAGACCTTTATTTTATTTATTATTCGCCTCCTCCTCTCTTAAATAAGCTTCAGATCCGCCCCTGTGTTTACAATTTATATAGATTATCAATACCGTTGTAAAGTTTGTAAATTGTAAAGATATTAAAGTTTACACGTAGAAAACGCATATAATTTGAATATTTGATTGATGTATCCTACACAGCACAAATTGTGGTGTAATCTTTGACAATTTTTTATTTTATTTTTTTACTTTATTATTATATTTTTTTTATAACCTTGTTTCTATATACTGCATCTTGTCTCATTTATGTACAGTTTTATTTTTATCCATTGAATATTGTTTAAAAATATCCATTAGATATTGCTTGTGGATATCCATAAATGACTAAAAAGCGGACATTTGGATAGGTATCTAATAGATATCCATTGGACATACAAAAATATCCATTGGATATTTAGGATATCCGCAGAGTATATCCATTGTACATCCATTATTAGATATATTTGTGCTGTGTGGGATGTATGTAACTTTTGGTGAATCCAATATTTTACATTCTAATATTATACGACCGAGAATTTATTGACAATGGATACCACTTGACTGCTGCAGTAATATATCCAATTTAGGTTCTCGGCTCTCGCAGTAAATTTCCGTAGGTATACTATAGGTACCTATATACTATAATCGAGAATCGGGGGATTCAGCGAACCGAGAAAAATGTGTGGGATAATATTAAAATTTGATTATTTTTTTAACACAGTATATACGTACACATAACTACTCGAACTCGTACATTCTCATATTAATAATATCTTACAGAAAATCAAATTTTAAAAATTTCGAGAGGGATATTACATCCATACCACACCCTCTCATCAGAATATACAGAACAGTATCAAATAGGTTTAAAGTAGTAAGTGTAAAGTTTTTTTTAAGTAAAAAAAAATCTTAATTTATATTTTACGTACATGAATTGAACGTATAATTACTATATTATTGTAAGGGGCTGTGGATGTTTTTTCGAGTTGTACGCAATGTGATTGCGTGAGAAACAATATGAAGAAATTCGGGTCAGAACTCTGTCACTCCTCCCCCGTCGATAAAATTGGTTTACTAAAATATATCTTAAATACAATTCTGGTTGCGTCACGTATGAAAATTAATGATTGATGTACTTCGCCAACACTTATGAATGGTAATATACTATAATAGGTAGGTATATACCTAGCCAATATTTGGCTGGTAATTTTGGTCATATCACTTGACGTTTAGAAAAATACTCGTTTGTTATCTTGTGGATTGAAAAAGGTTGTATTACAAAAAAATATACAATACAAGTATAACAATTATAAAATAGTTTAGTCATATAAGTACTTATAAAAAAAAAAAAAAAAAAACATAAGAATGAAATATTAAAAATAAATAAACACTTAGTAACAATATAGAAAATAAGTAACATAGAAGTTACATACAAAATAATATCATCCACTTGAAATAGTAGCTACAGTCCTTTGCAATATTTAAAAAAATGAATAAATACGTTTAAACTTTGAAAAAACAAATAAACTTAAATTAATACGAATTACACTAATAGACGTAACATGGGGTGAATTTGAAATCAAGGGGTGAGTTTGATCAGTTCATTTTATTCCATAAATATTTTGTTTCCCGTAACATTATTAATTTGGGAATTTTCAAACCACTACTATGTCCTACACTATGCTGTTATATTCTGTCATTGATAAAAAAATATATATTTATTTTTCCCGCCTAAATGGTTATACAATAATGAATAATTATAACAGTGACATTTGTTTTCATTTTGTTATCCATTTTTCCGCCTCGTCTGATTAAAATCAAAACGGCATAGCAATTCCATTGAAACTCTTCGAACTAGTCGACAAATGCATAATTAAGTACAAGTAAGTTTCAATATTCTACAATTATATAATTATGAGCAATTATCTTGTAAAGTAGTTGAGGTGAGATTGATCACATACAAATTAAATAGATCATATCTGATATTTCATATTTTTTATTTATTATTTAGAAGTTGCTGACGAGGTTAAAATGAGAACATATAACAAAAATATTGGCAATCGGAATTATATCAACTATACAACCGAATCATTAAATGAAGCAATACTGATAGTGCGTAGAAGAAAAAAACTTAACGCATTAGACCCGGAGTTAGTGTTACAGCTAATGATAGTGAAGAAGAAAGAGAAGATGTGACACAAGACACTGTGGCAACAGATATTGTTGAATCTGAAAAAATGAGTTTTGAAATGATAAATAAAGGAAACTATTTATTAGTTAATGTAAATTTATGCCGACCTAATATTTATAAATATGCGGTTTTAGTTATAAAAAAAAATGAAAAAGAAAAAGAAATAGAAGTCAGTGGTTTAAAGGCAATGGATAATAACCATTCAACATATAAATGTATAGAAAATGATATTTTTAATATAAGGTTTGATGATATTATTTCAATATTACCTGAGCCACAGGTAATATCTGTTCGTGGTAGAACCAAATACCATTTTCCAAATAGTGTAGATGTGTAAGAAGCTCTAAGACCTAGTAATACATTTTTATCTTATTCATAAATTGTCAAGAAGGCTGATTGTTATTATTTTTATTATATATTAAGTACCTACCTACCTACTTATGTTTGTTGAAACTAAAATAAATATATTTTACTGTTATAAGTTGTTAAGAAGATTTATTATTTTTATTATTATAAATTAAATATATTTTATTATCAACTTTTTTGATTTGTTTCATAATAAATGATTATTATACATTTATCATATTACCAACTACCAAGTAAGTTATAACCAAAGTGTACATAAGTTAAAATTATCATAAAATAAATAACAAAGTATATTATTCTAATAATTAATATTTAAATTAATTCTAAAAATTATGTTTAGTAGCAATATTTCAGTACCCGATCAAACTCACCCTAAAATTTAAAAACTAAATAACTCGGCGGAAACTACTGAACCAAATTTGATATGGGTTGAGATTGATCACTTTGATGAATTTACCCATATTTAAATGCATTTTAATATTAGACAAATACTTTTGGTATTGAAAAAATATAATTCAAGGTATAGCATATAATATTTATAAACTATAAATAATATTATTATTAAATTATAAACTAAATTAATGCTATGTATTTTGGTTAGTTTTTGTATTAACAAAATTACAAAAAAAAAAAAACTAAAATAATGAACAAAGTCACCCCATGTCACGTATACTTTAAGACATCAACTTCAGGTATTATATATATTATTATCTTGGGTACAAGGAATATAAGACATTTAGGTAGAATTCTCATTAATACTAGTATAAAACTCAAGATTTTCATTAATAATTTAGGATTCTTAATTTTCCTACTTTTTTTTAAAACCTCGATGAAATCTTTTGCATCAAAATCTATAAGATCAAAAATTATTTGTTTTATGTCCATTTCATCATCATTTCTATCAATTGTGTTGGTATTATTATTCATTTTATTTATTGCTGAATTCATTAGGTCTTGAGATGTCGAGTGCCTAAAATAGTGTTTTTTTTTTATAAGTTTGAGCTTCAAAAATTACGTTTGGCCAAAACCACTGGCAAGAATAAACTTTAAAAAATTATACAATATGTTATTATATACAATTTCACTGTATTAGCGTTTTTATTAACCTATGTGGGTCCACTTTTTTTTTTTCTTATATCAAATATATGAGAATGATTTATTTACCGTTTTAATTTCTGTTTTTACGAGGAACCCCTTTTAAAAATAAAATTAGAGTAAATCCGATCGATAAATTGATGTTATTTCTATACTTTATATATATATATATGTACCTAATATTTACTTATAATATTTTATATGACGTATTATAACTAGTATGTAAACATTCGTGCACGTGTTTAGGTACACTCAAATGTAAAATTTTTAAAAGACGTTAATCGGCCGGAACCAAAAGTTTAAAAAAATAGATCCAAAAGTTTAAATTTAAGTGGATTTCAGCAAAACCATTTTTAAGCGGTCCTAATATTATATAATTGTAAAATAATATAAAAATAAAAAATAAAATCTCACAATTTAAAACGTTAGTACATTTTTAAAGTAAATTATATGTATTTTTATAAAATTTCATTAAAAATGTTACTTTTTCACATTTTTTATTTTTATCAACTCGAGAAAATTGTAGAAAGACAAAATCAAAAATAAATATTCAAGAACAAAATTATCCATAGCACCCAACTCAACGCAGGTTTTTGGATATGACTGTATTTTAACACTTTTTATGAGTAAAAAAAATAAATCAACTTTTTGAATTTCATAATAACTATAAATTTAAAAATAATTAATATAGATATATCGAAAAATGTGGAACATTTGATTATGTTGTTATTTATAATTTTAAATGTATATGCGTATACCCTGCACATGTCCATAATAATATGATATAAGGCAAAGGCATACTCACAGGAATGGATTCGTGGATTGAACCCCTTCTCCTAAATTGATTTATGAAAATACGCGAACTCTGAGTTTTCCCGACAAAAGATGAAAAAAAAACATTGGTAATCAGTCAAGAGCTCAGAAATTGACGATTTTTTTGTAATTTTAAGTCTTTATTTTTTATCTTTTACCGAATTTAAAGAAAGATTGATAAGGATTTAATTTTTCATTCTTGGTATAAAAATATATTTCGATCTCATTTTTATTATTTTAGATTCTAAGCATAGCAATCTGAGAATTTGAAAAAAACAATCTGAGAATGTGTAGGTTCCAAAATTATATGTTAAAAAAAAAATCATGTGAAAACACTTTTTCAGGTAGGTGTAAGTAAGAGATTTCTAGTATAGAGGTTTCTGATAGAAAATTAATTCTAATTGGTAATTTTTCGATTTTCTCAGTAGTTTTCTTTAGCGTAAAAGAAAAATATCAAAAATGACCGAAAATGTTTATAAATTTTATAGCACAATATTGAAGTCGTATGAACTAAAAAAACTTTTTGACCACTTTTCAGTAATTTTCATAAAATTTTTAATGTTTTGTTGTAGCTATATGCAGTGTACTTTGGATAGAAGGAGTCGAGTTGGATTTTTCCGGTAAGCATCAAGTTTTAGTATAGGACATTTATTGTATAGTTGATATTTTAAAATTCCTAAGCACGTCTTTGCGAGGGGTCATCGTACACAATCGCTTTACTTTTAATTGCCATTTGTATAACACGATTACGTATCAATAATAATCACTCTCGTATAATTAATCCCTAATAATAAGCACTCGTATATTATTACCTATTATAATATTATATTCGTGTGTTTTACCGGATAAAGTCAACTCGCGATCTCCCGATTAAAAAATGTTATTTTCATTTTTCCAAAAAAAAAGAATCGCTTTTTTGTACATTTTTTTGTTTTTTTCGTTTTTGTACTTGAAATTATATTGATTCCGTTATTATTAGGCAAAATATAAAGGGCAAAAAGTTATAGGTATCGATAAAATATACGAAGTTATCAAAACTTGGTTGGCACGTTTTATAGTCTTAATTATTATTTAATCGCGGTGTAAAAATCCCGTATCTAACACGTAAAACAATAGGCTCCGGATAAAAAAGTGCTATATTTATTAATTGTATTATACCACTGATAAAATATATTTTCAGTACAATAATATTAAATATTGTATATTATAATATATATTGTAATAATATACACTTATACCTGTATTATAGGTACTCGCAAAATATAAATATTATTAATTAGTTATTTTTCCTACGCGAATATACGAACTTCTATTATGCGATAAAAAATGTTGTTATATTATTATGTTATATTCTGGACGATCAATCAATATCACTAATTAATCGCATGGTTCATAGTATTTCGTTATACATGACTTTTTTTTATTGATAAAATGGTTTTAATTTTATAGTAATTATCAGCATTTTTATCGTGCGCTTTATAGTGTTATAATATGACAAAATAATGGATATTATAGCCTTTCGTCACCAAATAATTTCTATCGACCGCCTGACGTCCGCCGATTATATCTAGCCCATAACAATACAAAATTAAATTTTAAATAAAAAAGTGTTTTCAGGATTATAAAGTGCTATCTATAACGTTTGTTTTGCTTTTCAGCATAATTTTTCCTTATTACGCCGTATCAAAAATCAAATAACATGATTGTATGGGATTAGCAAAAAAAAAAAAAAAATTTTTGGCCTAGGTTTGATTGGGTGAAAACTGCAATTAGCGGTTTTATTTTTATTTTATATTTTACTTAAGAACGCTCTATTGGAAAATTTCAAAAAACACTATATAGTACTATTTAATTAGAATAATTAGTTAAAGGAAAAAATTAACTTGGCCTAAATTCCTTCAGTTAAGAGAACACCTACATACCAGGTTTTAATGGGTTTTGTATATGAAATTTTAAGAAAAATAAAAATCCAACAAATTGAAAATATTTTAATACATTTTAAAAGTAATTTAAAAATATTCCTGTGTTAGTATCACTTTTTATTCTTGTGTAATCACAATATTGATTAAAAAACCCCATGTTTAATACTTGAAGTCTTATGGATTCCAGAATGATCATAGGTCATTAATATTGGCACAAAATTTCTTACATCTGTAATGTTAATCATAAAAAAAGTCAAAATTTTCCGATTTTCAATGGCTTATGAAAACTACTATATTAATATCAAACAAAAAAGGCTCTGTCAAAATTTAGTAAATTTTTTCAAATTTTTATTGATATAAAATATACTTATCTGCAATTATTGTAGCCAATATAATATTTGAAGCACGAAACTGTTTTTACGGACTATTTTTCGGAGCATGTCATTCTTTTAAGGGTTAAAAGTTAACATTGAACAAAATATTGACTCGGTAAAAAAAGTTAATTTATTTTAATTTTCCATTTAACATTTAAGACTCAAATCTCAAGATTTTTTTTTTTTATTTAATAACAAACTTTTCCACTAATTACCTTTTTAATATTACTTAAATATATTTTATTTCAATAATTCTACAAATTACTCAATTTCACTAAAAATATTAGATAGGTACTTATTTGGTACCTACCAATATTTTTTAATATTTAGCTAAAATAGTCCAAATAACATGAACATTTTTTAAATTTCAATTCAAAATAAAAATGTCAAAAAATTAATGTACCTATATATATTTTTTCTAGTTGCATACCGTTTCTTTGACATTTAGTATTAAAAAATGAACATTCATTTTTGGTCAAAATATAATGAGTAGGGAACGGATTTATATTTAAATGTATATATTTATTAGAATAAGCTATTTGAAATCTGATAAGAAATTTGCACTATTTGTTTCATTCTTATTAAAATAACACCAATTTTATTTCGTATATTTTTCATTTTTTAGTGCATATTTTCATGTTCAACGCATATTTTTGTTTTTAACTTATATTTTCACGTGTTTTTATTCCCAGCTATAAAAATTTGTGAAATTATTGTTTTTGAACACTAAATATTTTAAAATGACAAGTAATAACTTTCTAGGATACTTTATCTATCAAGAAATGTGTACCTACGATTCATATCATTTTTATTAAAATAACACCAATTTTATTTTCATATTTTACATATTTTAAACTTTTTCAACCTTTTTTGCATATTTAATGCATATTTGTAAGTTTTAAACGCGTATTTTGTAGCATATTATAGTATTTTTAAATGCATATTTTAAAGGTTTTTGTGCATATATATCAGTTCCCTAGTAATAATAAGATACCTATATTATTTAATTTTTTGGTCATAGACATTAACTATAACACTTTCCCCTTAATAACAATTAATGCACAATAAACCAATTCAAAAAAAATGTAAATATAGGTTAAAGCAGTCGCTTTTTTAAAATCATTTTATAAAAATTAAATTCCTTGATATAGGTATAGGTAGGTGTACTTGTAGATTTATAAATCATGAATTTGTATATAAACAATTTAAAAAAAATTTTTTTTATAAGACTTGATTTTATATAGATACATATAAATTACTTTAATGAACTTTTCTAACGAAATATGCTTAAGTAAACAAAATTCTTCATAATATATACTGTTATTCCTAAAATATGCGTTTATATATGCAAAATGAACTTTATTTTACGCATTCTCCACACCAATCTATAGCTCATTTAAAGATAGGGGGCGAATATGAATATTCTTATAATAAAAGGCTAATCCAACATCAAAAAACATTTCATACTCCTCATATTATGATGAATAAAAAACTCCAAGGAGAAGGGGCGATTGCCACATCACCCCCTTAAATTCACCTCTGTTCACTGCTAAACAAATTGTCCACATTTTTTTTTTTTTTAACTTCCGTAGAACTGCATAGGTGCACACAATAAAAAAATATGAAAATGCACATTAATCCTAATTCCAGCGTTTACATGAACACACGCGATGTATGTATAATATAATTTTATGTATAACTTTCCATAATTTTATATAAAATTATATAATTTTATATATATTTTATATAATTTTTCACCGCACCGCGATGCAATGCAATCTCACTGCTTTGGTGTATACACTCGGCCACGATAATTATGATAATCGTTCCAAATGTAAATTAGATAAACATTTAATCTCGACTGTTACATTTAAATTTTAATAAGTTAAAATTATGCTACGTTGCAGCTGATTTCGTATACGTATTCGTGCCGTATCAGGAATAATTATATTGGCAATTAAACATCATACACAACCGTATTCTTAAAATGGCAAATATCACACAGTCATGTTCTATATATAATATAATATACGCTGTTCTTTAATTACGAGAGGGTCAAAGAGGTCTCTTATATCTTTTAAGACATTAGAATAATAATGCAACAAATGGCACAGCTATTGTATAAAATTGGACAAGTGGGCGTCTTTGGGCAATATACACATGCAATACCTATACAGTAAAAGGGGCACTTTTCTCGATCCTCTAGAAAATCAATTAAAATCTATTCGTCTTCTCAGTCTAGTCTCCCCCAATAACGTTATACTTTATATGCCATTGCAAAATCGCAGCTATATCGCCTATATCTATTATATAATGCATTTTTAACTTCATAGCAGGGGTTTAATAAGTTTTTATTTATTATTAACAAATCGTAATAAAACATTTATTTATTAAAAATAGTTTAACACGCATAAATTAATATTTTATTAAAAACGTTTGGTTTTTATTATCAGATGGACCAAACTTTTTTTTAAAAAAAGCATTATTTTTTTATAAGTTTCTTTTAGAAACTCTTCTGCTCTATAAGGACGCTTCATTTTTTCAATTATCGTTTGATTTGGAGATACGCGTCATTTCATCTTATTTTATAACATAATGTTTCCCGGGTTCTCCTATAAATACCTATAGGTACTATTTGATTCATTTTCGAAGGTCAAAACATTAAAATTTAAATAGAAGACACTATGTTTTAAAATATGAAAATAGATATTTTATTTTACACTATATACTACATAAGTATAGGCATATAGGTATATACTATATATTATTTTATATTAAAAAATGTAAATCTGATGGTTGCCTCTGATTATCATTTCATGTCATTACTATGTCCGATGACAAAGATGTTCTCATTTCGGAAAGAGTGAATTTAAACGAAGTAAAACTTTTCTCATCGATAACCTAAACAAAATAAAACCCACAAAGAATAAATTTAAAAGATTGTAAAATAATAGGTTTGTTGGTAGTCCTATATTTAACTACTCTACACTTATAAGTTATAACAAGTCAGTGGCGTAGCCAGGGAGATGGCCTCTACCCCTATGGACCTCATTTTTGTATTTTAAATTCTAAACTTTTTTGTTTTAAAATATATTTTTTGTATAAACATTATACACGTTTTCGAGTAGGAGTTCAGTATGAATTTTCAAATAAGTTTTTGATGGAAAATCCATTTTAATTGATACTTTCTAATTGATATATTTGTTGATTTTCCTAGTGCGTAGTTTTCTTAAACGTAAAGGAAAACTTCCAAAAATGATCAAAAATAGTTACTTGTCGAAAAATAATTAAATTAGAAACTTGAAATTAACACCAAATTTTAACTATAGTACAATATTAATGTAATGAAAATCTTAATACTTCCATTTGACCACTTTCCAAAGATGTATACTTAAAAGTTTTATTTTATATTTTATGTCTGTAGGTATATACATAGATTTTAGGGTTTTAGGATCAGATTAAAAGTGCACCAGGGTTCGGCTTTGAGTCCTTACTTATTTTTCCTAGTAATGGATGATATAACAAAGGACATACAGAATGAGGTACCATGGTGTATGCTGTTCGCAGATGATATATAATGCTGATAGGAGAGAGTTATGAGCAAGTAAATGGTAGACTTGAAGAGTGGAGGGAAACAAAGGTTGAAAGTAAAGGACTAAGGATTAGTAAGAGTAAAATAGAATATATAGAGCGTGATTTTAATGAAAGAGAACATAGAGGAAATAGGGATAGGTAAGAAATGAAGTTGAGTGGGGATGTAGTGGGTGAGGTTGAGAGGTTCAAGTATTTAGGGTCAGTTGTACAGAAAGATGGTGGCTTCGAAGCAAATATGAAATACAGAATCAAGTGAGAATAGGTGAAGTGGAAAAAAGCGTTAGATGTTTTGTGTATCAAAAGAATTCCTATCAATAAATTTTATATGACAGTAGCAAGACCTGCAAAGATGTATGAAACAGAATGTTGGGATATAATACATAAGAAGATAAAACAAAGAATGAGTGTAACAGAGATGAAAATATTAAGATGGATGAGTGAAGTGACTAGAGAGGAAAAAATAAGGAATGAATATATAAGAGGTAGTATAGTAGTTTCGATAGTTGACAAAATGAGGGAGAACAGATTGAGATGGCTCGGGCATGTATTAAAGAGTGAAGAGACTGAGGCAGTAAGATTAGTAAAGGGAATTGATGTTGATGGAAATTAGGGTAAAGAAAGACCGAAAAAAAGGTGAGGTATGTAATGACGAGTGATATGATAATATCTTTTATAACGGAAATATTTTATAAATTTAGAGGAAATAACAAAAAAGAAATTTTCGTGGTAACCATTTTTTTTTTTTTTTTTTTTAAATTATTACCCAGAAGCTCCACTCAAAATTGTTTTATAGAAAGAAATAATTTATCATTGCTTTCAAATTCAATACATCCTCCATCAATCACCCTTATGCGACGATTAAAGTACTTTTCAAAAAGATTTTCTAAATAATAAAATAGGAGCTCCTAATTATAACTGGTACCACCCTTTCACAAATTCTGACTACGCCACTGAATTAAGTGACAACTGAAAACTGATAATACTACCTACCCTCGTTTCTTGAACACGTTGCGAAACTTTTGCCAAACCATATTAGATAAATTCATGTTCTGCAGTTGTGTCTTGTATTTGCTCAATCCATTACCACTATATTTTATAATTTTAAATTTATATATATTTTATAATTTTTATTTCTGGATGTTGTTGTTAAAATTGTTAAAATATTTACTAAAATCGACCCGTATTTTATTAGTTTTATAAAAAATAATAATAATGATAATCGTTTTAATCCTATCTTTTGTTATTTGTTTTAGTTTAAATTTATTTTACTATTTTTGTTTTCCAGATTTGTCCGTTTAATATAACGACGTTCTTTAAAAACATTTTCAACCCCTGCTTCGTTCAAATGGTAAAATAAGAATACAACAGCTGTAGTAATTTATTATACTCGCGTTTTCAAATAAATCTAACAAGGCTAAGTATACCGCGGACGTATATTATATAGATACGTATAATAAGTACCTGCCTAATACTCGACATTTTTAGAGATGTAAATTTCTCGGTGATAGTATATATAGTATAGAGGTACCTATATAATATAATCTCTCGAATAGGTGAATACATTTTTTTTAAATTCCTAAAGTGACATCGATTGTATTCGTGTCCTCTTTTTAATGAAATTAATAAAAATATCTATAGAACGTACGAAACACGCTATATATACATATAACGCAATTTGAGTTTTACGGAGAAGGTCATGATTGATTTTGAGAGGACTTCAGTCCCCTATAGCCACCGCCCTACCCTCCCCAAGTGTATATATTATAATAGCTATATAGGTACGCTTATGTGTGCTTGTATATAATAATATATGGTATATATTATATCATTAAATATTATATTCACAGGGAAGTAAAATTTATTTTCACTCACATTGCATCTTTCACCGTATTCAACGCGTGGAGTTTGTATATGTCCATATTCTTAAATGTTTTCGCAGGATCAATACTGTATATACGTATATATTATATATATATAATAATTATATGGTACATCATCATGAAATATATATAAATTTTGAACCTTATATATACAGTGTGTGTGTGTGTGTGTGTGTGTGCGTGTGTATGTGTACAATAATATTATATATGTATAGTGTATATATATATAAATATATATCTATTCATCGGGAAATAAATAATGATAATTCACTCACTTTAACGATTTTAAATAACCCAACATTTTGTCTTTGATGCTGTCCCAATTCGAAAACGAACTCGCTAATTTCCCGTATTTCACCGGACCAGCGTTCGACGACAATGCAAAACATACGATTAAAAACAACGTGCATACCTAAAATAACAGGCGTATACGCGCGTATACAATAATGGCAAAATGAAATTAATCTAGAACAGTTTAGGAATAAGAAAAAGGCACGAGTAGACGGAATTAATTTGGAACCAAATAGGAAGCATAGATTATTGATATTCAAGGATAGGAGTAAAAATAATGGAATAAAATTGGAACTAGAATAGGAATTTAATAGGAATTAAAAGTCTTTGACTTATAAGTTATAAGGAAGTGTTATGGAAAATAATATACCTAACTCAAATAGGAAGCAGGAATAATAGGTTCCAGAAAAGGAACATATAAGTTCAGATTCCTTTTAAATTCCCAGGAACAACGGTGCTACTAGGATAGGTACCAGGGCTTGAAAACGTTATATTTATAACGTTATTATAACGTTATAACGGAATAAAATCGATAACGTTATAAAACGAAAAACGTTATAACGCAAAAAAAAAAAAAAATAATAATAACGTTATAAAACGATTATTAATTATATTAATATTATTTTTAAATCACGTTAAATAATCAGTATCACCCAAAGGCCAAATTAAAACACAAGTATTTTAATGTCCATATGAAAACGACTAAATACATCACGCGTTTGGGCGCGATCTTGTGCTATAATATTAATAGCTAAACACGCATTTGTTGTTTCTGTCTACCCAACAGGTAATATAGCAAAATCACACTACTTGGAATATAAACTGCAGAATTTCGGTTAAATTTAAAATATAAAAAACGCAAAAAAAAATAACGTTATAAAACGAAAAACGTTATAACGCAAAACAGAAATAATAACGTTATATAACGAAAAACGTTAATTAACGCAAAAATTAATAACGTTTTCAGGCCCTGGTAAGTACAACAATAACTACTCAAAAGTCGAAATATATTTATCTATATATATATATATTCTTACTTTAAATACAATCATGGTTTTCGCGTCGATGTAAAAATCCGTCAGTAAATCGAAAGAAAAAAATATTCGTTTTATTTAATGTTCTCCGAAAGTTAAAAGAGTTTGGTACCAAATATATGCCCCGTTGCGTTTCACACTTTAACTCTCGTCTGAGGTCTGAACACTGGACAGAATACCGTAATAATATAGTTTACTCGGGCTTTGCAGCGCGTTGATAATACGTATACTATATAATAGCAATTATATAAGATAATAACATATAAATTATATTTTCCTCGCCTAAAAATACTCGATAATAATTAAAACATTAATTTTTTATTTTATTTTTTTTTTTCTAAATAAACGATTTGAAGATAATACAATAATTACATAGACGCATTCATCTAGACTTTATATAAAACATTTTGTTATTAAAAATAATTAATTTAAGTGTTGAAACTCGGAAGGTTACAATTTATTGAAAACGTATATCAGACAAATGTCAAATATTTAAACATAATATAATAACGGTACCTATATTTATATAATTATACGCAAGTGTAATTATTATTAAACAGCGTATAAGACAGATAAACAGATTACTCGTTAATCTGTATACTTCATTATTATGTTTTGTAACATGGATCGAAAATATTTGGAATTTGGATCTATTAAAATCATAAACAATTATATAAAAGAGTTATTAATATTATTATAAACTCGTATAACTACTGAATAATAAATAATATAATATCTCAAAAATTGAGTCTTAAGGGGCCTGCTCCACACCACACGATTCTATAGGAGTATTATTCAGTAAATTTATTATATTTTCTTAGTGCGATTTTGTGTTTGTGTGAGGCGTCCGTATCAAAAGTATAGGACTTTTTAAAAATCGTTTTTATTCAATTAGATATTTATATGTTCAAAATGTTGAACATTTTGGAAACTTTAAATGGTTTTAATTATTGTATAAACAATACGAAAATTAAAAATGTGGCTCGATCATTCCCCCGAGCAAGTAATGAAAAATCTATATACCTACGTTTTCAAAATTGTTATCGGAGTACGCATCGTGCCAGACTGTTGGAATTGGAATGAGTAGTTTTTGACTGACAAAAATGGTGGTGTGGCGGCCCCCTTAAAAGGACGCCACACACCGATTTTTAAGGGCTTTTATATAGGCAATTCTTATTAAATTTTAAGAAAAATAAAAATCACACAAATCAAAAATATTTAAACATATTTTTAAAGCAATTTAAAAATAGACTTTGTTAGTACCATTTTTAATAATTGTCGTGTACCTACTCGCGATTTTTATTAAAAAAATAAACGTTTACTCATTTTTCATTTTCATCAACTCGAGAATATTTTAGAAAGATGAAATAAAAAATAAAATATAAAGAAAAAAATTCTCTAGCGACTGATGGAGCCGATTTTCGATGTATGCATTTTTACACGTTTTATACACTGTTAAGAAAATAAAAAAACAGATATTTTAACTGCTCATAAAACATATCATAACAATATGTATAGGTATATCTCAAAAATCGGCTCCATTAGTCGCTAGAGAATTTTGTTTTTGTATCTGATTTGATATTTGATATGACGTGATATATATTAAAAATATGTTTACGCATTAAATGATCAAGCTGAGAATATTGTATAAAGATGAAATAAAAAATAAAATTTTCTAGCGATTGATGCAACCGATTTTTGATACATACATTTTTACACGTTTTATGAGTTGTTAAAAAAAAAATTAAAATAATCTGTATTTTAACAGCTTATAAAACATGTAAAAATGCATATATCAAAAATCCATCAATCGCTGGATAATGTTTTTAGCTATAATTTGTATTTTGTTTCGTATTTCTAACATGTTTGTAAGTTGATTAAAACGAAAAATTCTAATGGGCAATATAGCAAAATTACACTAAGCAAAACAATAAATATGGTGTCTACGTTAAAATTACAGTTAAAATACCTATTGCCAATTTTAAAAAGGAGAATATTCTTAAAAAAAATAACATATTCTTTTTGCAAAATATTGTTTGCGTAGTGAAATTTTGCTACATTGCCCATATAGATAGATAGAGACAGCAAATGCGGGTGCGACGTCCTCTTAAGGGGCCCTATGGCCGATGTCACCTACTTATTAAAGAACATAATATAGGCAATTTAAAAATCACATATTGTGTCCGAGGCCATATAATTTATACATGTTACATATGTATAATTCTCATCGCTAAAATGACAATTACTGGAAAATTTTGAAGATTTACGTATTTTCATAATTTATTATTATTTATTTATTACCTTAGGGTAGGTACCTATTTCTAAACTCCTAAATCACCAAGAATTTACAAAACCATAACCGTAAACGATGTATCGAGTGTTAGGTAACCACTTGAAAATTAAAAACTGAAATGAGGTTCACTTCAAAATGTTCTATCAATTTCATATTATGTATTTTAAAATGATTTTATAATCACGTTTTAATAGTTTTCGTAAAAATGTATTTTGACAAATATTGAGAATATAAAGTGTAGGTACTGATACAGGATTATTTGTTATAGTTACTTTTGAAATACATTTAAATATTTTTTAAATTAGGTAGGTAGGTATTGATTCTTTTAAAATTTTCCTATATGCCGGTCCTCTTAAAAACGTGTGTATAGCAACCAGTTAATATTATAAATGTAGTAACTAAAATTAATAATTTAATATACCTACATAATATAAATATACAAATATATAGTATACATATTATATTGTATTAATATACAAACGTGATATTACAAATCAATAGTCAAAAATAATTACCCATATAATGAGACAAGCCCAAATTATAAATTAATTGTACATAATATAACATGTAATATTAACAAAACGATAGATTGAAAAAAATTAACTTTATAAATGGAAACATAGCTGAACTTATCCAAGAGAGTGTGAGAAATTATTTGCGGTGCGCATTATTGTTAATAATATAGGCAATTAAGAAAATTAGAATATTTAAATGTTTAACTTATTTTATTTTTTATTGCATCAATCATATGTATTACATTCATAGGCAGACTTTATAATTAAGGTATGTGGAAGAGCAGATACTAAGTAGAGGGTAGAAGGGATCTTACTATATTTTCATATATAAAGTATAGATAGCTCATTTTAATAAAATAAAGAGAGGTGTTGGGTAATCAATGATATATACCAGGAGTCACTAACTGGAACCACACTAACCACAAAGACATTCTTTACAGAACCTTATGGTCACATAGTTATATTATTTTTGGAAATTTTGCGACCGGTTTCACTTTACAACCTTACAGTGGCCTACATTTTTTTTATTGTATTACCTATACTAGAGTGAATGATCTTTTTTTTTTTTTCTACTTATTAACCATTTTCAAACAATTTATAAACTTTTGGGAGAAAATTTTTGTATTATTTTGGATTGTAGAAATTTTGGCGACTATCAAAACAGATCATGGTGGAAACTAGTTGGTGAACCACGATATATAGGTACTATGTACCTATATAATATTGGTAAGCTTAATAATATTATCAATATATTTTTATAAATGACTATGATATACCTATTTAAATATTTTTGCCAATAATTGACTGATGCATTTCTTTAATTTAATTAGTTTATATGACTGTTTGCCCATGATTACACTTCTACATCACAACAACATGGTTAAATTACTTAATTGTCAACATCTCATTAAAATGAATCATTTTATCATATATTATAATATTATCAAAGACAAAAACATTTCTGATATTAAAACATGAGAGGCAGATTATCAATTACTTTTTCTTTTTATTTATTTTACTATGTAATTAAACATTTAAAATTCAATAGAATTATTATTAAGTATATAATATTTTTAATGTTTAATGCTAAATTAATAAAAAAAAATATAATATCTACATTATATAACACAAACCCTAACAATTTGATATCTTATTACGTAAGTTGGTTTCAAATTTTTGAATATTTAAAAGAAATTATTAATGATTAAAAAAATAATAATAATAATAATATATTTATATAAGTGAATTATCAAGTATACAGTAATTTTTTGTTTAATGCTAAATTAATAGAGGAAAATAATTTGTAATTATAATATAATACACACAATATCAATTGGTATCCTATTAAGTTGATTCCAAATCTTTAAACATTTAAAAGAAATTATTTGTGGTTTAAAAAATAATAATAATAAAATAACATGAATATGTTCTTTTGAAATGAACAATTTCTTTCTAATCACAGAATAGGTATACTAATTTTATAATAATACAATTATTCACATCTGAAATTTTAAAACTAAATTAAAATCTTTTAAATTATTGTATTCAATAGGAATAAGTACTAATACTATCTATTCGCCGACGAGTAATGATTGTACAATCAAGTGTCTCTTTTCATCATAAACAAAATTGTTATTTTTAAACAATTTACTATCGAAAAATGGTCTGAAGTCATGTACATCTATTTGTTTTACCTGTAAAATATATTAATATATTTAAATGTCACATATATCTTTGAAATTATAGTCGAGAAACAATGATTACTTACTTTATCTTTAAAATCTTTTTCATGAATTTCAATTGTGTTAACGGTGACACCATGTATACCTCTAATATAAGCTAGCTGATCAGTAGCCATTTGATGCAGTATGAAGTACAATAGTTCTGTAATATCTTTTTTGAATGATAAATATTTTTGGAATGTCTAAAAATTAAGAGAAAATAAAGTAGTACATATATATTAAACTGTGATAAGTAAAATATTAATAAAACTTCTTACTTTTCTCATAGTTTTCATAACACTGTATTTTTGTGTTTCAATGAAAGATTCCAACATTATACGTATGGCCATGTTGACATCATCTTCTTGAACATAATCTCTTAAATGTATTTTAGCATTAGCTTCTGCCATACGAATCATACTTTCAATGTGTCGAACTGTAATTGGCAAACTGCCAGTCATCTAATTTAAATATAAAAATATTAATTAAATTTAAAATTTTTTAATAATATATTAAATAATTACCATAGACTCTTGTCTCAGTTGACTATACATTTTGGCTACTTTGTCTTGGTCCATACGATGAAGTTTGGGATGAATGTTTTGCTTAGAATAGACAATATATTTTTTCAACAAATCTTGGGGTATTGGTTCCAAATCAGAAGTAGAAAACGGATTTCTTAATTCAGATTCATTGTCTTTGTTCAATGGATGATTACGCATATGTGACTGTACCACAAATGTTGCAAGTCGATGGTCCTTAGCTTGATCAACCTCATCTCGTACAACACATAATACATCAAATCTTGACATAATGGGTTCTGATAAATTAACCTAAAAAGTTGATTTAATATTCACAATTTATTTATTTAATTTTAATACTGAAGACTTATCAAGATTAATTTACTGACATTTTCAGAAAATGTCATTGCGGGATCATATCGACCACCAATTGGATTAGCGGCAGCCATAACAGAGCACCTGGCTTGTAATGAAGTCACAATACCAGCTTTGGATATAGAAATACTCTGTTGTTCCATAGCCTCGTGAATTGACGTTCTGTCTTGATCATTCATCTAAATACATTTTAAGATGTGTATACAAATCGGATTACAAAAATAAATATACATTTATACATACCTTATCAAATTCATCAATAATACAGACACCTTGATCAGCTAAAACCAAAGCACCAGCTTCTAATGTCCATTCTTTGCTTTGATTATCACGTTTTACATAAGCTGTAAGACCAACTGCAGAAGCACCTTGACCGGTGGTAAAAATTGCACGTGGAGCTATTTTTTCAACATATTTCAAAAATTGAGACTTGGCTGTTCCTGGATCTCCGCACAATAAAACATTTATATCTCCACGAAGTTTATGTTTGTCACCTATAAAAATATTGAAAATATAAAGATTAAAATTAGACAGTTATTTGAATAGGACCAAAAAAAAAAAAAAATAAATAAATATAGTTGATAGCCACGGGAGATCTATAAAAATAAGTTGTTACTGTTACAACCGAGTAATAGTAACCAAAATTAATTTTATTCTAGAATATATACAATCAATATAAATAGTTATAATAAGATAACTAAAAAAAAACAAATTTTAGTGCATATTCTTAATTAAAATGCATTTTCTGCATATTAATGGATATAATGTTGTTTAATCTCTAAAAAATGTAAAATATGTAGGTATATATTTTATTTTTTAGTTGAAGACATTTTATTATTTAATATATTATACTTAGGATAACATCCTTTTTATGGTTTTAAATGTTTACATATTTATTCCAATTTATTTTTTTCTAATAAACATTAAAATTTTTTGTGTACTTTTTATTTTTGCTTTATATATATATATTTTTGTCATTTATATTATAGATACTAATACTCAATTTAATGCTTAAACAAAAATAATTAAATTTTTTACTGCATATTTCGTATTTTTCTTAAATATTTTTACTTTACCGGAACATAGGAGTTTTAATATATTTTTTTTTTTGTTTTACCTTATATAGTTTGCGACGTTGAAAACAATTTCAAAAACAGAATTTGGCGGTCGGACTGAGTTTAGAAGACATCATGAATTAAATGTAGACGATTTTATGATGTTTCACTTGTATGGGTATAATAGGAACCTTCCTAGTATTTTCTATTCCAAGTAATGGGGTATCCTAAAACTTGTGATAATAGTATATAATTGTTTATTTAACCTGTTATCTACCCGACGTGGTGTTTCACAGCAAATCGAGGGATATTTTCGATTGAAGTGAAGCAAACATTAGTGAGCGTAGCAAGTATGGCCCACCTTTCCAGCTATGCTTCTCTAAAATATAAAAACTCCGATAATCCGATAAAGTAACTTGTTAAGAACAACATTTTTGATATGAGAATCCAACGTAAAATATGCTGTTTTAGATGGTATACAAAAAACTTAAAACTGCTGCAACTTATTAACTAAGATTGACTACCAAATTCTTACTTCATCATCGTTTTCAACATTTACAACTACATAAAGAAAAAATATATTAAAACTCCGATGTTCCAGTAAAGTAAAAATGTTCCATATTTTTACCTTTATAAGTACATGAAAATACAGTCTTTAAAGATAACCATAGTTAATTGTGATTTTAAGATTAAAATTTAAAATTTACATGTATGTACTACATAGGGATTAGTTTTTGATGTTGAATTGGCTAATACTGTTAAAACCAGTTTTTTTACTCACTAAGTATGAATTTTTACCAGGATCTTAAAATTAACATTGTTTTACCTAATGTTATGTTACCTACATAGATAATACCAACTATATATGAAATGAGTAAATGTTTAATATTAAAATAATATTTGTGGAACTATATATTAACTATAGTCTATAACTGCATGACTGTATATTTATAATTAAATACCTATTTATAGTTATTCCAAATATTTAATTTAATAAATAAAATATTGATTATTACAATTTTATTTATAATAATTATAGGATCAGTTTAAAATAAATTGAAATGAGTCGAAATGGTTTAAAAATTAAATTGAATAATTAATATTTTGCTTCAGTTAGAAATTAAAACTTTAAATTAATTACGAACCAAATTATATAGTAATTTGCAGGTTAATTAATTAAATAACTATTTATATAGGTACCATAAATGATTTTGAAAAATAGGAAGGAAAATAATAATTTGGTTTGAATTGTTAGGTTGATATATTGACGTATAGTCTGTGTAAATATTTGAAAAAGTTAAGTTTGGCTCCAAAAATTATGGTATAGTCATTTTAAATAAACAAACCTGGATTTTTTGGTTCACCACCAAATAATGCCAATGCTAAACTTTTTTTAATATAATCATGTCCATAAATAGATGGGGCAATAGATGCAGCAATACGTTCACCAATTTTATGATCTTTGGACAATTTCAATATTTGTGATACATCCTCATCAGTAAGAGACTCGACTATATGTTTATTATCTTTTATAATTAAATAATTGGCCATGATAACAGTAGCAAATACTGGAAATCCATTGCCTGTATTCAAAGATCCTTCATAACTATTAGAATATATTCCAGTTACATCTATTTCATCGCCCGGTTTACACTGATCACAAAGATCAGCTAATAAAACACATTCTTTGCTACGGGGTATACGGCCTGGTGGTATACTACCTGGAGACTCTTGTATGGTAATCTTTTGATAATTTCTATACAATGTTTGCTCCATATTTACCTAAATACAATTATAAAAGTTATATTATACAATTTTTAGACTAAATTATAATTTTTATAAACTAACCATAAATGGTCCAGTACTTTGACATTCAGGACATGATCCAGGTTTAACTTCTTGACTTTGAGACTGTGTAAAAGGTCCCAAAACATGACCACATTTCGTACAATCATATTTAATAATACTAAGTTGAGGTAACACTCCTGTGGTTGAAGTCACTACTCCACGAGTTCTGACCAACTGATTCAAATGAATCTTCCTAAAAGATACACAATACATTAGTAATAATCATTAAAAATATTATTATTGAATCATCAATTACTTGAAAGTACGAATTTCTTCAACAAGAGGTAAATCAGTTATTCGAACAAATATTTCTGCTGTAACTCTTCCATATTGAGGATACATACTGATAACTAAGTCTTTAGCTACCTCATTAAATATACTTATCATTTCTGAAGGGGCTTCTGGCAAAAAAAGTGCCAATGTGTGTTGTTTATTGGCCAAGTTAGTAAATTCTACTTCTAAACTGCATAAATTACTCTCACACATCCTTCTAATTTTATCCTTGTATAGATAAGCACCATTTGGAGTAACATCATTACGCAAAAAATTTTTGAAACGATTGGCGATTTCAGTTCTTGGGCCTAACATGGCTACCCACTCAGCAACTGTGTGTCCTTTAGTATCTTGTAAATTTTCAATAGACTCAATCATCTAAAAAAAAATAATAATAATCAACAACCAAAATTGTAAGAGGGCTAAGGAGCTGAATCATTATTTAAAATTGCACTCTAAATTGTTTTTAATTAATAAAATTTTAACAATTTTTGAAAATCAAATTATTTTAAAAAAATCAAGTACTGAAATAGTAAGTAAATATTTAAATGTATAATTACTATTTAATATTTTTACACAGAAGTAAAGGTTACTGGGTAATTATTGAAAACCGTTGATTAATTAAAATGGGTGCATTGTACATTATGAATGTAATTAATATGAACTTTTAAAATTTTTACCACTGGTAAGAAGCCTGGATTAAGACACATCGTAGCTCATGGGCCATAATTTTTAACTAGGCTCCTTTATGAGTACAAAAAAAACTTTTAGAAAACTTTAGGTAGGAATATTTATTTGATTTTTAAATTTGAATGTATGTTGCTTATACATAGACTTATTTTACTGGGTTTTTAAAAAATAATTAGCTTTCCAAAAATTATAAAAACGTACCCTCTTTCTTGGTACATGATATAATTTTGATAGTACAAAATATAATATTATGAAGAACAAGTAAGTAAAAGGTACCATTGGAAATTTATTTTTTAATTTTAGAACTTTTTAGCCTCCGTACGCCTCAAATTAAACATGTGCGATTTAATGTTCTTTTACACCCGTATTTTCTTTAGGTTGCATTTTTCATGAGAATGTATTCAAACACAAACAAAGTTTCCCAAGTAAAGCTTAGTGATCTGTTTTGACAATGTATAATTTGTGCAAATCATGATTATTTTTATTCTACTTAATAGCATTATGGTAATACTGCTACTGAGTTTACATGAAATAGGTATAGAATTAAGCACTAGTTTAACAAATATTTCCATTGAGCATGGCCAAGAGATCAACAACTTATGAATTGTGTTTAAGATTGCAAACAACCTCAAATAAAATTTTCGCATTTGAGGTATCCATATCTAATAAATTTGTTTAAGTTAAAAGTGCGTTACGAGAAATATGGTTAAGTAAGGATCTACCTTTAAGTGTACAATGTACATTTAATAACTATGGGTGTTTAATCTTTATAAGAAAATCACTTTGCCGTCAGCCATTCCTTAATTTGGTGACTTATTATGATAAATGTAAAATAAACCATTATACAGAATTTAATAGCATATTATATATTAATAATCGCAATAAATATTTTTAGAATAATACTTTAAATACTTTAAAATATATGTAAATCAATTTAATATGATTATAATTCGAAAATTCTTAATAATTGATTCATTATATTTTAATGTACAATAAGAGAAACATATATATATATATACACTGTAAAATTTGAGACCCTCTAAAATGTTGAGTTCTAGAGGTCATGATCCACTCTTAATCCAGGCCTATAATTTTAAGTAAAATGAAAGTCCCAGATTTCAAAATAGCGCATATGACCAAATCTCTGAATCAGACTAAACTTAATTTAAGCCAATTTGTATTTACAAAAATAATTAAATAAATATAAAAAGATCTTACATCTTCATCTTGCTCGTCATCAACAATAAAACCAGCAGCAGCTCTCTCTGCCATTCGTCGTTTTTTTCGTGAAGCCTCATCATCGTCATGCTCATCTAAAATAAAACACATATTTTAATTAGTAGGAAAAACCACAAAGCTTTAAGATTAAAAGTTAAAACCAACCATAAAGTATGTCATCAGCATCTCTTCGTCCAGTTCCCTCCTCTCGGTCACGCCTGAGTAATTCCCTTTCGGCAGCAGCTCTTGCACCTGGACTCATAGCATCATAATCATCTTCATCCAATACATCACCATCGTAGCGATCAAGAGCTGGTATTGGACGATAATCTCTGTCCAATAAATTAATAAACATCAATACTATACAACTGAACTTAACTTATAATTAGATGACTTACCTCTCTAAGTTATCGCCAAATAGTTCTTCTCCATCTTCTTCCTCCGGATCTCCAAACTGACTCACACTCAGTACATCACCTTCACTGAACACCTCGTCATCGAAATTTCGTACCGGCGAAGTGTCCGGGCGATCGTGTTCTACATCTTCGAATGGTTCGGGGCTACTAGTATCTCTCTAATTAATTTTGAACACAATACATGGTTAAGACAGTACCCAGGTATAATTGTTATAATATGCGATTCCACTACTTACGTCGGACATTTTTCTTATTTAGTTTCCCTCAAAGGTTTGTTACAAAAAACACTAAAAACAAGAACAGAAGTTATTATAAAAATTACAACACTTTAAAATTAGAAACACTAAATTAACATTTAACAACGCACAGAGTGAAATGGAGCTCGTTGCACAATGGCACGCTCTTTGAGAATATATGTGTATACTGTATGTCTGTATATCGTCCTGAGTGCCGAGTGGTTACCAGTCATAGTCGACAGTGTAGTTGTAAACAATTGAAATGGCGGGAAACGTTGGACCAGATGTTAGGTTCGTAATTGATAAATTATTGACACTACGTTAGTAATGTTCTTTTAGCCGGGTAAAATTACGATTTAAATTTATCTATTATTATTATTTATATAAATTAGTATAATTTATTATTTATATTATTTCTATTTATTTATTTTAATTTAGTTAATTTATTTAACTACCTATTCATCGTTCATTCAGTTTTATAATAAATTAATAACATTATTAACATTATTAGTAGTATTAATGATTTTGACAAAGTAAAAACATTGATTAAATGATATATAATACCATTGATTATAAATCGATCGATTGAATTATCAATGATAATACCTATCTACTAGCTACAAATGCTACGAATTAAGTACTATTATTAAGTGCCTAAGCCTTAATAGTAAAATGTATTCTCATTTTTCATTAGTATCAAAGTGTAATGTGTATTGACAAGTGAATGTGAATATCTGTACGCAGTAGTCTTGTAAAGAATACTTTTATTTTGCATTCGGAATACCTAGATACATATTCAAATAAATAACTAAAAGATTATTCAAAATACATATTCGAATAGTTTAAGGCACTATACAGTATATAAGGATTAAAAATATTGTTTATTTTAATTTAGTATTATATCAAAAAGACACATTGTCTGATAATTAATCGGTACGGTAACCACGTTAGGTCTTAAAAACTTTGTAGGGGTAGTTTAAAATAATAATATTCTTACCTTCATCATATTATAATATGAACCTATTATAAATACTTAATATTTAAATTAAAATTAATATATTAAATAAAAGAACAATAATACAAAAAAAAATAAATAAAAAATGTATTCGAATATAAAAAAAGTTTTTAAATACATTTATTCGAGTAGGTACTTTCCAAGACTGATTAAATCGGGAAAACACCAAAGCGCTGCTTTCCCAGAGTCGGGACTGCACACTTTCAAGCACAGAATACGATTATTATTTTATTTTGTGCTTTCAGTATACGTAATATACTTAAATCCATAATATATTTTTATTAATTATATTTTTCTAGTTTAAAAATATTTTTCATCATGCTTCTATCGACAGTCGGTTATAAATTTAAATTATTCATATCAAAATGTTTTTATTAAGTATTTATAAATTATAATACATTTAATATGATAAAGGTAAGTTATTACTTAATGGTATAAGTGATTTATTTATTATGTATATTATTTTGTGTACAATAGGCACTACTTGCCTTAAACGACAAAGACTTATTATTGGAACAATATTAATTATCTATCTGATAGATTCCATCAAATAGCTATTATATATTATTATTTAGTCAGCTAAGCGTAGGTTAGGTACCTCTATATATTTACATATACGAGTATATAGGTACCTACTTTATATTAGGCTTGTTTTCGCAAATAATCTGCAGGTTATGTTATTTTATCTTATCTATTACCAAACATAACGATTCCATTTGATCGGTTATAAATTATTATAACCAAAATTGATTGTTTATAGAATTCAGTAACCAAATTACATTTGGTTAATCGCGAAAACACGTCTAATATTAGGTGACGTATGTAAGAATTCGATGTCCTAGGTATACCTAGAATGTAATTTTACTGCTCTGAAAACAACTTTAGTTACAATATTAAAGTTAACGAACAATGACAAAATTGGTCATTTAATCGTTCTTTCAAAAAAAAAAATTATAAACAACACCTTTTAAAATTTTCTGCCTAAGGAAATTGCCCCTGTCGACCATTCTTACTTGCTTTACTATATGTTACTGTCAGTGGTGTAATTTGGTGGGGAGGGGTGTACTCCATGCCTGGACACCTTTCCCACTTAAAAATTTTGGTTTGCCAGATTTAATATTACCTAATCTTATTAAAAATATCTAAATCAACATGCAAAATTATTAGTTTTAATTATATTTTTTTAATAAGTTTTAATTCGTATAATGTATATAAAATATAAAACATGAGAATATTTACTATGCCGTAGTGCCGTGTTAAAAATCGTAAAATTTCTAAATTTTCAAGTTTAAAATAAAATTTGAAAAATTATTTTAACTAAAATAACTCTATATTTGTCCATAATAAATTTTTTCATCTATTATATTCTATTTAGATTTTGAATCTATGATAACTAGGAGAGAAGTTGAACTCAGAAAGCGAGAACTAGTTTTAATGCCGTTAAAACTCACATATATAGGTATAAGTTATTTATTATATTTATTTATTAAGTATAGTATTTTATTAATTTAACGACTCTTTTACTTTTTCAATTTTTATATTCAATATTTTAATTTTTGGTCAACAAATATTTAGTAATTTTCAATTTTAAGAAATAAATAAGAAAAAAATATTTAAAAAGTAAATAAATCGATTGAATTTAGTTGTTTTTTTTTGCTTATTTCCTCTTTTGAATATAATATAGAGCTGTTAAAATAATGATGCACCTGACTTCTAACTGATAATTTATTGATATTCGATGCCCTTCCCCACAATAATAAGACATCCTGGATCCACGCCTGTATTTTATCTTTCCTTCCATTCTAATCAGTTGTTTTTATAGGTGGCAGGTACTTACCGTGATCGAAACATTTAAAAAAAAAATTGTAGTTATACTTAACAGTAGGTATACCTACTAATAAGCGTGTTATTATAATATAGCGTATACTATTTAGGACATAACCAAAGGACACGTTCACACTTTCACAGAATGTTTGCAAACAGAATAATTGAAAATTCACCTTCCAAAGAACCATCCCAGTCACATTTTCCACTAGAAAATCTTGGGGATCTCTCACTAAGCTTAGAATATACTTATTCTATGGTCTGAAGCATATATTTTACCGAAATCTCTGTACATAGATCGCGCTGTCAGTACGTAAGCACACATTAAAATAATATGGTACCTATACAAACTATAAACACGTTTGACTGGTTTGCGGGGAAATCACGATAGGCACCTTTTTATAATATTAATTCGTATTCAATTTGACCGTGTGGCCTGTAACCAATTAATAAAGCAATTACATAAACTTACGAAAAACAAGGAATTAATGAAGAGGAGTTTTAAATTCTCGACATGCGAGTTAAGTAGGTACACGCTGCGTTTCGGCCCACTCAGTTTATTATACCTGCGCTTACCTACCTCTAACATATAAACATTTCCGCGATGTCGTGGAATATAATATGAAAATGTGTTAGGTACCTATATAAAATATAAATCCTATATATATACCTATTATTATGATATTATATGCTATGCATATTGCATTTTTAAACACAAATAGGTACCCTAATCGTAAATCAAAACGAAATTAATTAAAAAATTCATTTTTTTATTATTGTTATTTTTTTTATGTTAAATTAAAAGTAATTATTATAATTAATAATGATTACAACGCTGTGAACTGGAACATAATATAAAAACCAAAATTCTCATTTCTTGGTGTTGTAGGTAAGTATATAATATATCGTTATAACTTATAAAAATCTAAAATTCGCTGTTAGAAATATTCATATTCAAACATATCAACATTCTACCGTGTATATTATAATTGCCTATGTATTTTTTTTTTTTTTTTTATTTAGAAATTTAAATTAATTTTGTATATTTATCATAATTCGAGATATGTATATGTGTGTATTATATGTATTTCCTACCTATTGTTTTTCAGTTTTTTAGCTATCGACTTTTGGGAAAATAACTGTTTTTAAAAATTAAAATATGATATATTATTATGTATATCGTCTCCATTTGTGCCAAACGTACCATGTCCAAAAATGTAATTTTCGAGTACATAGTAGTATTCGTATATATTTATTATATACTATATAGAATATACTGTATGGTAATATGTAGTTTTAAAAATTACGAATTTTAAATGTTTAGTTTATACCAAGCCTAATAAAGATAATGAAATTGTATATCTGTTTAATCGCTGAGTTAAAATGTATACAAAATATGAAAGATGAGAATATTTACTATGCCGTGCCGTGAAATTTTTTTTTTCATTTTAAAATTTCACGATATTCAATCACAAATTTTAGGTTTTCAAAAAAACATAAACAGAAAAAAATTATAGTTATAGAGTATGAACGTGATTTTTAACAATTATCATGATCACACATCAATTAAAAATGGTACTGACACATGGCTATTTTTAGATTACTTTTAAAACATAATTAAATATTATTAGATTGTTGGATTTTTATTTTTTTTTTAATTTAACAAAAATTGCCTATACAAAACGCCTTAAAAATCGGGTGTATAGCGTCCTCTTAATGGTGTTTGCAGTGCTAGTAAGTATAGTTATTATACGAGTTGGGGGTAGCGGGGTTTATACACATTAATATTAATTTATACATGCACACACATACAATATTTTCCTATTATTTGAAAATAGGCAACCCCTTAAAATTAGTCCACTCTGCTCAGAATCTTTTTTCAATATGTTTTTTTGAAAGCTTAAAATTAGTGATTAAAAATCGTGAAATTATAAAATTTTAAAATTTATAAAAAACAAAACAAAATGTTTAACTAAAAAAACTCCACGGTATGGCATAGTAAATACTCTTATCTTTCATATTTTGTATACATTTTGACTCTGCGATTAATATGAGAAAAGTTATAGTTATAGAGCGTGAACGTATTTTAATACCGCTAAAATGGGTGTACATCCTCTTAATGTGCGATTCCTATATGTATGCGTCTGTAATTTAAATTTCGTCCTCCACGGCTAATATTTTAACCACACGGCCGAACTACGGATTCTTAAGCACCCGTCTTGAGAGTTGAAATGCTTCGACGAAATACACAACTTTGTCAAAATATTGTTATCAAAAAAAAAATTTCAATCTACTTATTTTACAAGAAGTAGACGAAGAACGGATGATAATTGAACAGTATATAAATGGATTTCTATCTAATGTACATGAAATGATCATATCCAGAAGAACAGAGGGATTTTTCAGAGTATACTTATTGAAAAACATTTATTGTGAGATGAAACGAAGTTTAGGGAATTTTTAATGTACATTTTTAGATCGAAAATACATGGATGTGTACGAACTAAATTTGCTAGTTCTACGTCTTCTACTAGCATAATGTTGTATTTTGGAGTTAAGACATGATTAAATGAAATAAAAACGAGACTCGTTGCGGTCAATAAATCAAAATTTGTCAAACATTCCCTTTCTCTCATAATTAACCGCGGTAGTCAATTCGACCTCAATTTCAAAATTCTCATATTTAAATCCTACATGACTACATCAGACCCGTAATCCTCTACGCGGGATTTGACTGGACCTCGAATCTAAGTCAACGTAGCTGGAACAAACTCGAGTTCATTACTTCACAGGTTCACGCACCAATACTTCGTCTAGTCTACACAAATTGTTTAAATTGCCTATTCTAAACGCCTTCGAAATAGACTGCTTCTGTCATGATTAGTGTATTTTACTCTCTTTGAAAAATTTGTAAGATTAAAAACTAAAACTAAAACTCTTAATTATAAATTATATTTACAAACACTTTAACCTAAGTGAAAAATAAAACCAAAAACATGATATTTTTGGACTTCTATATTTTGCACGAACCTGGGAACAACGGCTATAATATATATATAATAGGCTATAATTAACTAAAATTTGAAATCAATAACTCTAAAACTGGTCTAACTGGCAGTTTAACTTTAAACATTTAAGTCCAAAAATGGTTTAGCACAATATTTATAATATTATTACATAATATTTATGGGTAAGAAAAGATCACGTTTCTTTATATTATTATCCGCTCGATGCGTTAATGAAATAAGAAACCGTTACGACGGTTGGTGTTTTGGTAGTACGTATAATATGTAAGGAGCAAATGATGAATAATAATTATAGTAAGTATAAGTGTATATAAGTGTATATAAGTATAGTCGTATAGATACCGCCTATATCTATACATAATATAATACTATTACTGTGAACAAGATTATCCTATAGAGTATATAGGTATATATTATATATATATAATAAAAAAACCTAAAAAGTGTCAATAACAAAAGCGGCACTGCAAACATATACATCCGGCGATTCCAGTTTTATATTATTGTTCTTGAAAATAAAAAATAAAATATATATATAAAATTTTTTTTCAAACATATATGGAAATCGTATACACGAAATAAAAGGAATATAATGTTACAATTACCATTAGAATAATGGGTGAGAGGGGGGGGGGGAGACAATAAAAAAATAAAACGAGTATGAAAGATGAAACACGATTCAACGGCAGAAACGCTTCATGAATAATATTATTATTTTATTATATGACGAAACATAACAATAATATTGTGCACGAAATGGAACGTCTTCGTCAACCCGAACTGAACAGATATTATCTAGATCTAAAATATATTTCAAACGCACATACGATGTTCTCCAAGGTCTTTTTTTTTTGAGTTTAACCGTATATATAGGATAGGCGTATTATAATATAGTTGGTACTGGGTATACCTATACATAAAAGTTAAAACTTTTTTTTTTTTCTAATTTACGATTAGTGCAGGCACGTGCATTTAATGTTAGTGTGCCTATACTAGAATACTTATCATCTACAGCTGAGCAAAATAATGTGAAATGATCACATATTATCCGGAAATAACTATACGTGTTGATGGAGCATATAAACTGCAATGGGTGCAATAACTGCTCTTCTTGAATCGTATTACTATCGTTATCGCCGATCGTTAAAGTCATTTCGACTTCGTACTATTTCCAGAACGAAATTCGGATGTTCAACTGTTATATTCAAAAGTTTTTATATACAACACAGATAAACACGTACTTGGCACTATTACGCCTTACGTAGAATGTAGATAAAATACATACGCAAAACGAACAAATATGAAACATTTCAGATTTCAGTAGCAGAAAAAAAATCATGGATACAGTACCTATTGAGATGCTTGCTGTAACAACAAGATAAATCTATAATTTTTTTTAAATGTTCACGAAATTTTCATTTATGTACGCATTATAATAATTGCCAATTGGTTTAAATTGTCTCTTATAATTATTTATACTGTATATTATAGAATATATGGTCGCTATAGAGTATGGATTATTGGCTAGGTTTACATATAGTACATTGCACATTATATATAATATTCGTATGTAAAATTTATCTGATTATTGCACATTTGCACCTCATTTTAGAGAATATTTTCCTTCGTAATTTCTTATCGAAAAGTGAATCCCAGACAGAAGTGATAGTTGCAACACGGCCTTATTCGTCATTGTTGTATGTATAATGTATATTATGTTTAGAAAAAAAAAACAAATGTTGTCAAAAATAAATGATTTTTGTATTATCAAAGTGACTTTAACAAATTATAAAATAAATAATAATAAAAGAAAAGTCAGACTATTGCAGATGAAACTGTATAAGGCGTGTTGAACACTTATCTATTACAACGCTCCCTTCGGCACAAGGCAAGCTAGTATATAATGTACCTACCTATATTGTACCTATTATTATTTTGATATGAAAGTTTACATAATGATATACTCGTATGATTATATTACTATTTTCGCAATTTTTTGTAAAGTATAATTAGGTATATAATTTTTATGACTATTATAGGTAGATACCCACCTAATACCCATATATTTGTTATATGAAGTTTTTGGAATACCTTTACAGTTTTACTGTTCCAAAAGTGCTAAAATAGTTAACCGAAAAAAATATAAGTACATATGTATTGTATAAATATAAACATTAAACTTTGATCAGAATTTTAATTTTAAAATAATGTTAAATATAATATTATAAGTAAGCATTAATACTTCGACCATTGAGAGATCAAACTCGTTGCGCGCATATTCAATGTACCAAAACAAGCATCGAATTTTATCGAATAGCTTGTAGGTATATATTGTTCTGTTGTCCGAATTCCGAATTTAAGTTTTATCAAAATTAAATATACCAATTAAAAGTATAACATTTTTACTTGAGATAAGAAAAAAACGAACATTATAATATTATGACGACATAGAGTTTCCAATAAAACGGTTAGAAATATATAACAGCTGTTTAAAAAAAAAAAAAAAAAAAAAAAATCGAAATTTATATACAAATGTAGTAGGTAAACACCGATCCTTTCGATGATTAACATGATTTGGTGATATTAAATTTAGGTACTTTATCAATTATAAATATAATTATGTAACGTAGATTGTATATTGATTAATGTTACGACCTACAAATATTTTTAGGTTTCGTCCAGCTAGATTTTGATTTCATCCCATAGTGCGGCGGACGAATACCTGTGTTTTGGTCGAAGTTCGGGTATGATCTCTCGTGGACCTCGGTTTGGTAAGTACCTGTACTTATAGTATTATATTTTATGAATAAATTATATACATTATATGTAATATATACGATATATTGTTATGTACCTATATTAATAGTATAATTAAATTATTATTTCTTATATCAACAAATAGGTCAAATGTTGTTATAGACAGTAAAAGTGTAGATAATAATATAATAGTCTAATAGTCATTTTTCCGGCTCCCGTAGGTATTAGATTAGATACGTGTGGTATCTAATGTACGTATATAATGCCTTTTGGTATATTTCAACACTCCCTATAATTTATAAATTATGTAAGTACACACACGAGTATAGGTGCGCATTATGTATTATGCATGCAAGCATACCTTTATCATTTTTTACCGAGTTGAAATTGAACGAATAGTTAAACGTAAACTTTTTCTTTTATTCCTATATTATACACATTATAATATGTCATATACGCATATCAAATTTATACGCATATAGGTATAGTGACCAAAAATACAAAACAAACAAAAAGTACAAAAATAATCATTTGGTTAAATGTAAAAAGAAGTGGGTACCTACTTATATATTTTTATTTTAGTTGTAGTATTGTTTTACCTATATAACATAATATAACATCTACTACACTAGGTATATCTACTATAGATACTATATCTATTTGTATGTGGAAAATTGTCATGAATGTGAGTCAGTGTGCTCAGAATTTTAAAATAAGTGGGAGATATTTTTCCAAAAATTGATAAATTGCTATCAGAAAAAAAGCTAATTTGTGTAAATTTGACTATGAATTCAATATAATCCAATAATTATTTATTTGCCGTATTGTTTTCTGCGTTCATTCATACTCATTACACAATTATAATTTATTATACTTAGGAATGTAGTAAAATTAATCTATAATTAAAGAATTTTATTATATAAAATATTATCATATTACATTATAAAAAAAAAAAATGATAAAACAAAACAAGATTATTTTACTTATGTTAAACTTCTGTAGTAATATACATAAATCTCGATTTGACAAAATCGTATTTTGGCAGTTTTTACACAATTTTTCGGTAGTTTTTCCTACTGCATTTATCGAAAATGACCAAATATGGAAAAACGGTGTCTTTAAAACACAAACTAAATGAAATTTTCTACTGGAAAATGGGGTTCCATGTACAGATTAGTTCATGCTTTCTAGTCGAATAGTTGTACACAGAAAAAATAAAATAAAATAAACATTATTGTAAAACCACTAGTTTCCTCATTCCACTCAGAATCTAAAAAAGCTATGGGGAGGATATGACACCCTCACACCCCCTCCCGTGAATACGCCGCCCTGATGTGAGTAGGTAATTTCATGTATAACTTGTAAGTAAAGTTATAACGAGGCTATAAACATATTAGATAATATTGATTGTTATTAATTATTACTCAGTTTTAATAAAAATAAGTGAATAAACTTGTTCAAAATTTAAGCATGATAAAAATAAGTACGTATTTAGATGTTCTTAGCACAATCATTTAGGACAACAGTACATATAGATTAAAAAATAAGTAGGTACTGTCCTATAAAAGTAAGTACGTATGGTCACACTACATATACATATATGTACATATAGGTATTATAATAATATATTGATGTCTATAGGCAGTAGGTTCATTATTGTTCTTAATTTCATACCTAATCATTTCAGGTTTTAAATGTTTTAATTCCATTTTTTATAACACATTAACGCGCATCTATAAATATAAAGTTTTATTTTTATCAATCCTCCGATGTACGTAATGCATATATATACATTATATACTTTGGTACAACAATAAGTCAATAATATAATATACATGTATGACTCTAAAATGTAGATATGAACCTATATTATATGTATATTTTTAGGATAAACGTATATATGAATCACTATTGACTCCCCTCGATAGCATTTCAGGATACAAATATTAGTATGGTGTATATTATATATAAATATACTGCGATATAGGTACATGTTCGTGTATAATCAGTTTGACGGTTTCCATCGCACAGTTCAATATGGCCTATTCAATGCCGTAAGATATCAGGAATTTTTTTTAGGTTGGGCGCTCGTATCACTTCATACTCATTACAATGTACATATCAATGTCATAATATCATGTAGAATGTACATAGTTCACATACAAAAAAAAAAAAATAAAAAAAATCGTAATGCAAATTATTACCTGTACTTGGCGGTAAACATTGTCATATCGAAAAGAATATTTGCCAATAAATACACCATCACGGATGTAAATATACATTTTTACCCAATGCATATACAGGTAGTAGATACTCCTTAAATTTAACAAACAACATACTTCAAGAGACGCACGCAGCATGTCTTTGCGCACGTAAACTTATTAGATCAATGAGGTTTAACTTATAATAAATTGCATAAATTTTCCTAAAATAATAATTCGTCTCATACCTTCTGTCCTCGAGGACAGTATATACTCGTATAGTGTGTTATAATTATTATTTTAAATTTGAAAGCAAAGATAAGTCATTGCATTCATAAGATAATTTCGAGAAAAGTTCAGTAAGTATAACAATATTTAAAAAAAAAAAAAAACATAATGAGTAACCATGAAAACTTTTTTGTTATTTGATTATTTCCCATACATTTATAAAATATTTCCGTTAAAAAAAAGGTAGTTTTTCCTTACGCCCAAGAAAATTACTGGAAAAATCGAAAAATATATTACTTTTTCAAAGAACTGGCTAGAACCAATTTGTTATTAAATAAGGTCTTTACTCAAAATTTCTTCTTAAATTCTTTTACCTGAAAGAATATAATATATATTTCAGCGTTGGAGTTTTACAATTTCAATCGGTCCAAAGAAAATTTAAAAAAAAAAATTTGAATGTACTATAGAGTACCGGCTACTAAAATTTTTCCAAATTTCACTTTGTCCTCTGATATATTTAGCTATACATTACTTAATCGGTGGCACATTGAGTTGAACTCGGTAACTCGTCGGGTCTATCGAGGCCTTTTATATATTCTTTCTTTCTTGTATTTTTTTTTTGTCTGCATAGTGTATAATATACACTATACTACGTCTATACAGACATAACAAAATACACATCATCTTAAAACAGATACATATTCGCTTTCCTCGGAATCTAAAAGTATATATAATATATTAATATATAATCGATATAATTTACTATTATAACTAAAATTAACTAGTTAAGTTAAAAATTAATGAAAAAATAACTTTTTAGTGCTAGTAATAACTAGTATTGGTTATGTTATGACTATAAACTATATTTTTCAATACAAAACCGAGTAGTTTTTTTTTTTAATTTTAGTATTACAGAAAAGTCTGTAGTAGTGTAATAATCGTCACAGGGGCGCTAGTATAACGTGAGAAAACTCTTGTCAGCAGATAACTGTTTTATTTGGATTTCACCGTTAGTTAATATACGGTGCGTCACTCAGGGGCAGATCTGAAAACCATTTAAGGGGAAGGCAAATAAGGATAATTGAGAATAAAAGGCTTAAATCATTCAAAATCAATTATATACTCCTCAAATACATAATGTGAATGAGGGATATGAAAATATAGCCTACGGGTGTTTATTTTGTATCTGAGGGGGTGGGATGTCTTAGCACTCAAGCATTCCCAGGAATTGTATCCATGACTATGACTGTGCAATGCGTAGATATAATTTAAAATTGTAATAAAGGGCTCTCCTGACTGACCCCCTCTAGTTAACCCCCCTGGTATTAAGTCTATTTAACTTTAGGGCATAAGAAATTAAAATTGTATATAGGTATACTCTTCTTTTTAGGACTCCACATAATTATAATAATAAATAAATATTATACGATTTTTAGACTCAACGTCTGAATATTTTTCTAAAAACAATAACTCGATTGAAGAGAATGGTAACCATAAGATAACTGTAAAGTAAAATTATATATTTGAAACCCAAAAATTCATTCAATCGCAATACCTGAACATTTAACATTTTGGTGTTATTACATTTTTGCTTATAGTTGTAGTCAATACAACAGAAATACAGAATAGCAAAGATACTATACAGGTATTATCTGATGACTGATATTATAATAGATGTAAATTAACACGTAAGATATTATGAAAAAATTGTAATTTTAACGAGGCTCCACGTATATATTGTGTATGTACCTACCTTAAACGGTCACGTGGCATTGTCGTCCTAGATCGTAATTAGAGTGCACGGCTGTGCAACAATAATAAATATACATAACAATATAATATAATTACTGCATAATATCGTGGTGGCAATATAACGATATATATGACCGAATTTTCGGTGCATATTCGAGACTTGGTGGTTTCACACGGCAAGAACTAAAATAATTTGGGAATGTAATATATTATCGGAAGCTTAAGAGAAAAATATTTGAAATCATATAATAAAAATCAACATTTAATTCTTTCATCTAAAATTCTAAAGCAATAAATATAATAATAAATATTAACCAAAATGGCTCTCTGCGGACTAATTTATACCTGGGCAATTTTCAAATAATGAAAAAAAATGCACGTGTGTGTGTGTAAATGAATATTAGTATGTGTAAATCCCATTACCGGCGATCCGTATAGTAACATTACATATATTGCGCACACTAATAACGTAGGCGTAGGGTGGCGTAGGCGGCATACGCGTAAAATGATCATTGACGTTTCGTGAATTTCTTCTAAATTTTACTCAAAAGTTTCTAAGTTTTGTCAATCGTAGCGATACATCATAATAGTCTGATTCGGATTCGGAAAACAAATTTAATAATATATTAAAAATGAACTTTTAGACTTTTTTTTTTACTTTTTCAATTTTATAAAAACAAAATCAAGAAATAAATAAGAAAAGATATTTGAAAAGTAAAAAGGTCGATTAAAGATAGTTGTTAATTTAAGTTTTCAAAATCTTTTAAGGCTATCATTCGCTACGAATTACGATGGACAAATATAGGTCTTTTTAATCTGTAAATCAGTAATCTATTTTTGATATAGGTATGCATTTTTACACGTTTTATGAGCAGTTAAAATAAAGATTGGTTTTATAACGATGTGTTTTTATGTTTATACATATACACTTTTTTGGGTAGTCACGGATGATATTATCTACTCGGTAGAAATATTACTGAATTTTACGTTTAAAAATAAAAACGAACCGTTTATAAAAAAAAGTTGTCCAGATGTGTTGGTCTATATTGTCTCCCTTAGTCCTATAGGTCTTCAGACAGGATATAGTATAATATTATGATTTTAAATTTGAAAGTAAAGACGTATCAATATCATTGCATTCGAAAAACGTTTCTGAGCAAAGTTCGTTATAACATTATTAAAAAAAAAAAAATCATTATCCAATGCAACATTATTCGTAACATATTTTTCATTTTATAAAAAATATCGGTTGTAAAAGGTAGTTTAATTTTTCTTTACGCTTAAAAAAACTACCGGGAAAATAGAAAAATCACCTTTTTATATATGGTACCTACCAACTAAAACCAATATTCGCTAACAAAAAAGCTCAGTATAGATACTCCAAAACTCCTGATCGAATCATTCTATCCGAAAAATGTAAACCAATACCTATACCTATACATTTCTCGTATTGTTCAGAATCTAAAACATATTATGGATCGAATCCCAATGTCCAAAAATTCTTGTCCTAAAAGATTTCCAAATACAACAAGAGGCGTATTTAGGATTTCGTTGCTTCAACTAAATGCGCATGTATATTTGAGTAGGCTAGAATCAAAAGTCACATATTCCAAAAAATGTAAAATGTTTTATCAACACTGCCTTATCGAGTTTTTGACGATGAATCTATTTCTGTTATCATTTCATTGCTAAACTCACGACAACATGTCTATATACGTATATATAGCTTTAAAAGTAATTTGTATCAAAAGTCACATGTTCCATTGTATCACAGTTTTTTTATTGAATTATTTTTAATCCAATGAAATGCATAATAATACAATATCACAGAATATGATTATAAAAACAAGACGTTACTAATATTTCACTATAAATTTGAACCTTACTGTGATCACGTGGAAGAAGACGTTTTAGAAATCGTGTACAATTTTGAATAATACTGTTTTGAATAAACGATTAACTAAAAAATAACATAATTACGTCAATATAACATTTTATTTTATTTTATACCACTTATACTATACATCCTATATACAAATTATACATTGTGTCAAAAATTATACGTTCCATTCCAGTTCTTATCAAAACACTCACAAGATCCACAACTTTGCATCAAAACGCACACGTTCCAAACTAAAAACTACATATTAAAACACGGATAACGACGAAAACCTCGGCGTTTAACGATAAATTCGAATTTTCCCGCTTAAATTGAATTAGAATATAATGTATTTTGGTTTTATTCGATGATTAAGAGGATGCCAGCGCGGCAATTTTCAAGGTATTATATATAGGCAATTTTTAGAAAAAATTTCAAGAAAAATGAAAATATAATAATTGAAAAATGATTAGGTATATGCATTTTAAAATAAATAAATAAATAATAATTAATTCCATTACTGTATAATTTTTTATTGTAGTTATTTTTTTACGAGTTTATAGAATTTTATAGAAAATATTATTTTTGTATTTCCCATTTATAACAACTTAAAAACATCATAGAAAGATGAAACAAAAAATAAATGATAATAAGAACAACATTATCTATGGAGCCGTTTTGTAATATGTGCATTTAAACACGTTTTTGAGTTATTAAAAAAATATTTTTTTTTAAATTAATAATATCTCTATATAAGGCTACGTAGGGCACTATATATGTTGTTATCTATAATTTATTTTTCGCTTCATATTTCTAAGATGTTTGCAAGTTGTTAAAAACGAGACAGGCACGTATTTGAGGAAGGCTATAGCAGCGATTACCCCCCTCCAAAGCCCATGTGATATTATACTGAATTAGATAATTAATGAATTGTGTTTTATAATTATATAATAATATACCTCACCCCTATGGCACTTTAAGAACCGTTATTAATTATTTTTATTTCGTAAATTGACTAAACAAATTTTGGTGATACTATATGATATCTCAATAAAAATGTGATATGTTTTATATAATAAAACTAATATATCCGCCGTGTATTCATCATTATCCAGCGGTGAATTTTATTGGTGCAATAATATTGTGTTACCCGTTAACTGAAAAATCAAATTTGCTGTTGTCTGTTTTAGTTTTTGCAAGCTATTATAGTAATTAATAATTTACGCTTATTATTATGAATAAATATGAAAATTTCCAGCAGGAATAATATGCTAATTGGTTGCCAAAAGAGTTACAGTTTTTCTGTAAAAAATGATTTTCGGAACGCATGACGGACTTTTAATTCTAGCCCATTCATTTGCACGATAATATTGTACGAAAATATTTGGAAAAGAAAAAATACATTACATTTTAAAATTTGTTACTTCCCGAAAAAAACATGTGGCCCGGCTACGTTTTCCTCCCCAAGCCCCCCCTCCACCACCGCTAAATACGTTACTGTATGTAACAACACAGAATGAAAGAATTAGAATGGACACTGATAAGAATTTACACGGACAGTATAGGACCACGTGAAAATCAGTTGACGCATGTTTTCGGATGCGATTTTATCATTCTTTATACTGTGTTTATACCACAGACATAATCCGACATACTAATATCCATGACAAAATAGATAGGTATGTCAGCAACAATACGAATTTAAGTCCGATATGCGAATCCCCACTTTTTCCCATATATTAGGTTCTCCGCTTTTCATTCAATTTCGTGGTGATAGCTCGGAAATGCATGCTTGATATAATATGAACCCAATGAGAGGCGGAAAACTTAATACACGGTAAAAAGTAGGCATACTTCACAGAGATGTGCGCATATCACAATGTTGCTGACATACCTATCTATTGTGTCACAGTAATATCGCAGAATGTTCTGTGATATGCACTGATAGTGTCACTATTATACTATGGTATAAACCACTGAATATTCTGCGGTATAAATAACGATAAAATCGGATCCGAAAACATGGTGACTGATTTACAGATTTCGGCTTAGTGTCCACCCCCCCGGATAACTGCAACTACTGCAGAAGTAGGTACCTGTATAAACTGTATACCCGCACAATCCGTTGCTGCAAATCCGCGAGTCGACGCGCCCGACAGTCTGTGCGGTCTCGTCGCGTTTCGACGTAGGTGGTGCGGTGCAGTACGCGCAACTTGTCGGAGGGGGCACCATGTTCGGTGGGGGGGGGTCGGTTTGCGGCGGGGATGAGGTGGAGGGGTGACCACGCGTGTGTGTGGCGCGTATTATTATATTATATATTATATCCGCGCGGTACTCCTCGGAGAAGACACGCGAAGCGCGACAGAAACCAAGAGAACCGTGAAGACCACGAACCCGTGGTTCCCCCCGGTGAACCAGACCAGAACATATCGGCGCAATTAGCGTCACAAACGGCGGCGGCGGCGGCGGCGCACCGTACACACACGCGGATACGGGCAACCTGCCGCGGCGAGTACTCCGTACGTCATTATCTCTGGCCGAGATACCTGCACCTCCCGTACTGCGGGAGCGCGCGCGCACGCGTTTGTACGTTCCTTGTGCTTTTTTACCGTTTTGCTCGGTTGCGCAGCGTGCCTGTCCACTGGAAACTTATAACATCCTCCATATTGTATTGTGTACTATATGTACGAGCACACGCACGTAACGTCTTAAATATATTTTATACGTACGCGCATTTCAAGTTCGTACAGTATATATACGATATTAAAATATAAAATAATAAAATATATATACAGACGACCAAATAATGTTTCGAACTCGTGATATTATGCAGACGAACTACCTTAACGACGAAACAAAAAAACCTATTCTCGTCTATATATATATATATATATATGTATATATAGACATATATATAGGTACTTGAGTTCGTAACCGCATGGTTACTGATCATCCCTTCCTTTAATTCAGCCCCCGAAATTTTGTGTAGTACGAAATTATAGCAACTGCTTTAATAAAATTAGAAAATTCTAGATTTTTATACATTATAACGTTGATGATAAAAAAAAAAGTAGTACGAATATTTTAGGGGCTGCTTTAATTCCTTCGACCGGTGCCGTACGCATTATATTTACGCAATGTACACGTTACACATTCGTATACACCGCAAGTGCTATACTTATATATATATATATATATAGTGTATTTACACTATAATATAGTATACAATACGTCGGGCGAGAAAAAAATGAATTTTTCAAAAACAGTTTTTTCAATAATTCGTGTACTATACGAATGGTCTATCTTTTAAGCTTACATCTTACGACTAATATTTTAACAAAGATATGGAAAACGAAATAGTTCTATGCAATATAAACTTCCACATTTGTTAGTTTTTATACGAGTCGATAGAACTTTTTTGTTGTTAAAGATTATAGTTAATTCAAAAAAGTTCCGTGTGAAAGAATACACAGTTTTGTTAGAACAAAACAGTTGTGTGTACCTATATATCACACGATATCACTAATACAAGAAAAATTTAAGGGTAAACAAGAATTAACCACAATGAAATATGTTTTATAATTATTATAGTCTATTGGTATCACTTCAACAATATTCTGTGATTAGGATTGAGAACAAAAAATTTTTGTGGATAATACTCTTTTGTTCTAACTCAATATTGTTATGGTTTTTGATTGATTATTAAATCTGTATTACTTTTTTACATTTATCTAATGATAATTATGATAAATTAGATATGTTAGTATTTATTTATATTTTTTTCATCTCCAAAGGATGTACTGACAAAAAAAAAAATCAATCATTAAACTTTAAAAACGCTCTCCTGAAAAATGTATAAATCAGATATAGGACATTTTTGTTCTCACCCCACGAATATTCGTATAGAAAAACCAAAAAAAAAAATGAAAAATTACATTCATTTTTCATTATTATAATACTATATGTTTTTTATAATTGATAGCACACGAGTGACCATCATCGTTACGCGTTTGTTTTATTTATCATTATCATTAGTATAATATATTATTTTACTGCAACAGGTAGTGCTTTCGTGGGATTATGCATTAGGTAACTCATGCGTACGCACATTACTGCTAATATAATACCTACATGAATAATATACCTATATATAATATAATATGAGGCTCTTCGTAGAAAAAAAAAATACGACTGGAGATCAAACCGAAAAAACATCGTAACGAATAAATTTTCCAAACGACAGATAGTGACGTAAGGTCATTGGTGGAAATCGGGGGAGACTTGAGAGGGCTTGGATCAAAAATTATTTGAAAAATGATTATATTTAAATGTATTTATATGGACACTTTTGCTATAAGAGACGGAAGAGCATTTTGTTTAGTAAACAAAAAATGTCTGGTTTTCATAAACATCTACTTTTGTTTTGATTTATCGATTAAACGTGAAAATGTTAATGGATCTGCTTACGTGGAATAACACACAGACTCCGAATCTGCAAATAATTCTGTATCCATTATTGATGTGACAAACTGCGCTCATTTAGGGGATCTAAATTCAGGACCTATCCAGCCTGTATTAAAGGTATGGGTAACTATAATAAAAAAAAAATATAAGTATAAGTATGATTAAATGACATCAATATATATTTTCAATGTTATGTGGGAAAATAAAATGAAAATTTTCCCTATATATATAAAACCTATTTAGGACTCGAAAAATCGAATGAAAAATAAACAGCTAGCTGAAAAATATATTATATAAATACCTTATAAAAAGTACAGTGTTATTTTATTTTTTAGATTGTAATAAGTTTCAAAATAGTTCAAATTTTTTTTCTAATCTTTGCTTTATTGATTTTTCATGTCAATATGTTATTAATAATTGATTTATTAGTTATTTTCATTACAAGTCTGTCGTCAATTGTTATGTATGATATGTTATGTTATATTATATGTAATACATCAATATTAAAGTTGGAAAATATCGAGCGCAACGAGAAAAATTTTTTTATTTGGGTTAAATATGTATATAGTCTTAGCCCCCCCCCCCCATTAATTCAACCAGATTTCCGCCTAGACTATTATAATGATGATTGATGAGGCAGGTATCCGTATCCCAATATGTATACCAGAAGATACCTTTAAATATTATAGTCTCGTTAAAAATCGCGTTAATGTTTCCTTAATGCAGGTATAATAATGTGTACGTATTAGAATTTAGCACGTTTAAAATTCGTAAGTTGTACGACGTTGAGTGTAAAATACCCATTTTATTTTCGATCTTAAACTATAGTTCTTAAAAGTTAAAAGTTTTAAGATTTTTTATTCCAATTGCCAATTAGTATATATTGCTGTAATATACAAAAAAAAAAAAAATTGAAGAAAACTGCAGGTAAATATATGCCATATAAATCTAAAACATCTAATCGATTTTGATTTTTTTTCACGTCAAAGCTACAAATTTCAATAAAAAAAATCTGTAACATAGACATTTCTTATTTTACTTATATATATATATATATAAGTAGGTATCTCCTATATATAGTATCTATTAGAGATCAGTCCGGTCCCGGGTCGGACCGGACTGGACCGGAATCCGGGTTTGGGCCGAGCCGGGCCTAGAATTTTTTTTTTTAATACCGGACCGGGCTGGGTTGGGTCGCAAAAGTAAATGGGCTGGGCCGGGCCGGGCCAAAAAATACTGACCCGCGAGTCCGGACCGGAATCCGGGTTAAAAAAAAATTAATATTTGAGTAGTGAGTATTAGTAGTTATAATTAAATACAATAATATAATGATTGTGATATAAAAGCGGGATGACATTTATTTTATTTGTTGTC
>JAIPRL010000107.1:0-44037 GCA_025469235.1 Pemphigus obesinymphae
GTATGAATACATGAATATTACATACTCTGTGACCATTTATAATTTCTAAACACATATTATCGGAATCACGAGAAACTAAAACATTTATTGATAGTTTTTCCTTATGCGTTTATTCAAAAAATCGAAACCCACCTCTTTTTTTTTTTATGATTTCCGCATACCCATAAATTATTTTAGGACTACATCACTGCTGCTGACGTAATACTTAAACGCTCCCCAAGTATATTTATTTCAATTCGTATAGTATAAATATATTATCGTACATTTTTCTGGAGCTAAAAACCACGGTAGGTAGCCCCCACGAATTACTCCAATACGGTTATTACCTATTTATACGTAATCCCTTTATAAAAAAAAAAAATGATTAAATTTAGCATAAAAAAAACGCAAAATTATACAATATAATATACGAATATGCTCACAGTATTATACATATTATAGTTCACCGTGTATATTATCTGCAGGTAGATAGTATAGTAAATCAATCGAAGTCTATTATTTTCAATAATCTCGATTCGTCCTCGTTCCCGGTCGGCCAAACGGTAGGTCCCCGTTCCGTTACCTTGTACGTAACTTTATGTGTCAAAAAAAGGGCTTGTACGTTAAACACTGCAAAATATTATATCAGTTAACGTCGACGCGTCCGCGAGACATTCGCGAAAACTGCTATTATTTTTATTTTTTTTTCATTTTTTAGGAACGATTTTCTCGACGACTGTCGCGATACCGGTTCCTATAAATTATTTCACGTGTAGTTTGTGAAGGTCGTCGTCACGGATTAATCGTATTATAATTACCTATATAAAAAAAAAAAAAAAAAAATCATGAAGTCAGAATTCGTGTTTCGAGTACATATTTAAAAAAAAATTTTCCGGATAAGTAGGTACCTAATACACCTACCTACTATATATATATAGGAAAATATGTAGAATTTTACGATTTCGTATAATATAATAATCAATCAATGTACATAAAGGAAAGCGTTTTGAAACTGTTAATTTATTTACCTATACCTATGTATAATATGTATAACTTTTCAACGTAACAGCTGATAGGACGTCAGACTCGCATTTGCTATCTCCGTTTACCTAATAATATATATAGTAAAATTACATTACGCAAATATAAATTGTGGAGTTTTAAACGTCCTACAACGAAATTAGTAAAGGAGAGTATTTTCGAGACAATTACGTTCGTATAGGTACTTTTAGCAAAATATATTATTGTCCATCAAAGAATTTATAATGTTTTAAATAGTTGCCACTGCAGTATTCGACGTTATCTCGGAAATATTCTACTTTTCAAATTTGTGAATACGTGTTTAAACACTTTAAACCAGCGAGTCAAGTTGGGTTGAAAACTCGCGTAACCTGCAAAATATTAAAACCGTGTCAAACCCGAAATCCGGCAAAAACGGAAAACGTTTTTAAATGCGTAACCGGAATTTTTTTTTGAACTCGCGATAGCGTAAATCGATAATTTTTGAAAAATTGAAACCGTTTTTAAACCCCGAGATCCGTTTTAACCGGAAAACAATTTAAACAGTTATCCCGGGAAAATATTTAATCTGCTTTACATTTTGAACTCGTTTCGAAAACTCTGCTCTACCTACACATGCTCTGTATTTTAACCAAAACGTCACAATAAATATATGTTTTGGCGTAATTTAATTTTGCAATAATAGATATACCTATACCTGTACTTATCGGAGAGCAGAAACAGATAGACGAGATTGACTGTGGACGAAAGGAATGAGTGCAACTAGGACGATAGATAGGTATACTTACTGGTTTTGGGATAAAAAAAATAAAAATAGTAATATCATTATTTGAAACTTGTCAAATCCATATTATCTTTATTTTTTAATATTTCTATAAACAAAAAATGTATTCCGTTAGCTGATATTCTAGTTATGGACTTTTTGTATGGTGACGATTACAAATTATTTCGTTTTTTAAAATTTACTTTTATGTTTTTTTTTTTTTTTTTTTTTTAAATATAATTTTTTTACAATACAATATTTCAACTATCAATAATCGTTAACAATATTTAATAATCACCTCGTCAAATTTGTCAATCATTTCTTTATACAATTTTTAATAATAAACATTGTGTCCTAATCATTAAATACTATGTACAAAAGAGAAACATGTTGCCCAAGGATATATCGATACTCGTAGAGTTATAATTTTATTTATTATTATTATATTATGATATGCCGAAACGATCATTTGGTCAACCGACCGATTTGTGTGTATATTATTATTTTATACCTATACAAGCGTAGAAAAGCCAGCGTTACGCGAGAGTGATTGTATTTCAATAAAGCGTGAGCGGTTCCAAATTTTTTTTTATAGAAAATTAGGGAAAATACGTACGAGCGACGCTCGAACAAGGTGAGAAAATACACTGCTAACATGCTTATCCTCAAGGACGGGTACGTTTTGTATATTGTCTCTTATATATATATATATTTTTTTTTTTTTTACGAAAATTAAAACAAATCAATACAAATACTTAAACGTAAGAGTGATGTTTACCGATCAAAATAGCCTTCGGGAGGGTAACGAAAAAAAACGAAAAAAAATCAATAAATAAACATAGTATCGGGCATATAAAATATAGGATAAAAATAAAGTCGGACAAAGAACGTAAAACCTCCAACATACAGATTGATAAAAAATAAAAAAATTATAAAACTAACTTAAATACAAGTAAAAAAAAAGTAAAAAAAAAAAAATATTAAATAATATACAAATATTACAAATAATATATCAGTAAGATAAAAATTAACCATGGAACACAAAAAGGCATTTATCCTTAAATACATCAGTCGATGGATTCTTTATAATATAATATAACAATATTAACTATTACTAAGTTCAAAAATTGTCTAAATGTACAAATTACAAATATTTTTTTGGTTTATACACGATCCCTATATAATTTTTGATACGTACATATACATATTATATATTGTATATAAATAAAACATAATAGTAATTATAGTTGATCGGTACGCGGGTGCGTCGAGAGCATGGATAGTAAAGTATTATCAGTGTGTGTAAAGGTAGTATTATATAGCACCACATCACTTTGTTCGAAATGCAATTTTGCGACAGTCATACGAGGTAGAATAAGATCATCATTATTATTATTATTATTATTAGGAATCGAGTAGAAATTTTATTTTTTTAAATAACAATAGTAAAATAAAAATAAAAAAATTATAAAATTAAGTACCAAAACGAGCGTTAATAAAATCAATAATATACGTAGGCCATACATATTATTGTATTTGTATATGATACAATGAGCCATAAAATATATTTTACTTATAGGTACGTGTTTTTGTAAATGTGATTGTTTGAATGTGAATTTGTTAAGTGGTGTGTTTTGAGACTAGATTTTTTATGGACAGATGGATACAGACACTAGCTTGTGTGAAAAATAAACTAAATAGGTAATAATATGACGTAGTCTATATAGCCGACTAAAATAATAATAATAATAATCTATAAGGCGGCGGCGGCGGCGGCGGTGGTGGTGGTGGTGGTGATGATTCAGCTGCTCACGTGGTGTGTATCCGAAAATTTGTCTTAAAAAGATTATTCTTTTAAACAGCGTGCTCGGTGTAAGTGAACACGTCAGGCCTGTCTCAGTCGGAGTATTGGTCAAACGATCCCAAGTATTCAATAGCTGCTTGATAGCAGAACTGGTACTGTTCCTATGAGTTAGAGGATGAAAGAAAATCATATTAGCGTTTGACAATCTATGTTTGTATGATTTATAGATTGCTATAAAACCTCAAAATTTATATAATTTGACAGGGAACAGTATACAATAATAATATGTAAATTCATTATTAACAAATGATACTGTATAAGAAAATATTTAGCAATATTGGTGTATGCTAAGATTATAAAACACTAAAAAGTTAATATTAAAGTTTTTTTTTAATCAATAAAACAAATAAATACCTAGTTTATAGCTATAATATTATACTATTAGAATTTTTGAGTCCAGAAAATTGTATACAATTAGAAGAACTGGTTCATAGATAAAGAATATATACTGTACCTCTGTTTGAACCATAGCCGGACGCTGCGTTCGCAGGATTCGGATGGTTTGGAAGAGATCAATCACACCCTCACATTGCATCCGCTCCAATACGATGCTTAAAGATATAAAGACACCCGTCCTGCCGACGCCACCACTATGAAAAAGTAAGAAAAAAAAAATTCAAACTTAATATTTTCAAATTATTCTAGAAAAGTTTTAAGCAGTTTACATCAGGTTGGCAAAAAAAGAATAGTACAATTTTTTTGTTACTAATTATTATGATCAATTTAAAACATTTAATTTAGAGTACACATAAAGCAATAAAATGGAAGTGAAAAAATGACATCTTCAAAATTTGGACAAAAGTTGAAAAATTAAATTTTTTTTTATATTTTTCAATTTCACGTTATAATTAAATAATTATAACCTTATTTAATTATTTAACTTATATTTATTATAAAATTCAATTTTATTATTAATGAGACTTTATACTGTAGAAACAAATTTTTCAATTTTTCCTCAGCTTTTCTATAAATTTTGACCAAAATGGATTTTGATTTCTCACTATATTCTCCCTAGTTCTATCTATATAAATGTCTTACTGTTCCTTTTGTACTCGACTATCATTTTCCTGATTTCTTCTTCTACCTATTCTCATTTAGCATTTAATACACAATACATATCTTTCAATTTGACTAGCTGATTTGGATATTTGAATTGCAGTTTTTATAAAAATAATTTCATCGTGTATTACTAATACATAATATATTTGCTGTGTTGTAATATTTAAAAAAAAAAAAAAAAAAAAAAAACACTTAAAAAGAAAAGAATATTAAACGACATTTATTTAAAAATTTCACATTTATGATAAGTGTGAACCAGCTGTTTAATGTTTCATATTTTAATGTGAAGATGATATTATACCTGCAATGAACAGTGATTGGACCCTCTTGACCGAACTGTTCTTTCGTTTTGTGTACTTGTCCGATGAAGTCAATAAAACCTTCTGCAGACTTGGGTACCCCCTGTTCTGGCCAGTCGGTAAACTGGAATTGCCGGACAGTCCGGGACCCATTGTCAATTGTGTCAGTTACTTTGAATTCTCTCAGAATGTACTGGGGCATGTTGTACTCGGTAATGGGTTCGACGACGAATGTGTCATACCGGACAGACCGTTCAGACGGCCAGTACTGGTAGCATTTTTCCTGTAAAAACAACCGACAATATAAGATACATATTAAAATATCAAGATTGTCTGGGAAGCTTATTTGGCAAGAATCCTTCTTTTAGTTTTAAAAAATAAATGTCTTTTTCTATGAAGCCGCATTCTTCGGCATAATAATAGTGCTTCCTCATCGAAATCCATTTTTACACTCTAAAAAAGTGTAATAGAATGTATATCATGTTTGTGATTATGATGTGGTTACATCGTCGACAGTTAGACCACAAAAAAGTTCAAAAGTGGTCATTCTGCCTACAGCACAACCACAAAAATATCGTTCATGTGTGGTCTGTGTGAGTTAGGTCTAAAAAAGAGCCCCAGCAGTAAACAAAAACTTGTCCATTACAAACAGGTTTGAATTATACAACATTGTACAAAATAATGTGTTATAGTGTTATACTGCATATATGTATAACAATAGTCAATAAATATTGAATTTCTGTATGCCAACGTAGGGTGGTTTGACTATGAAAAGGTAGCCGAGTGGAAACCGGTCGCTTTCTTAACGTGTAACTAATGCAGTAAATTATATATAAATCACATTATGGTTAGTTTTTTTTTTTTTTTTGTATTTTTAAGGGTCAGCTCAAAATTTGAATTAAAAATTGCAAATAATATAAACAAAATAATAAATATTTATTTCACAGTTTTGTAATTTAAATTAATAATAATGCCAAGATGGGTTTATGCCAGAACGGCTTCATGCCAAAATTGTTGAGGTATGGTCAGTAATGCAATAAGTCGTTGACGCGGCAGTGTTTGATCTATTAATTGCATGTCAAAGTCGGTCTTAAAGAAATTTTAGTTATTTTATTTAAAAAAAAAAAAAAATGTTATGGTTATTCCGTTAGATCTATGGTTTAATATTATTACACTAGGAATAATTAAATCTAAAAATAATATAGTTGTGAAATAAAAATATTATTTATTATTGTAATTTAAGAATATTACAACTTACATAAAAATATGTTAAATTCTATTTAACGTTTCTATACTATATGTTGAAAATCCTAATACTTACCTATATTAAACTAAATCTACATACAATATCAGTTTTTTCTAGACTATTTGTATCGATCAACATAAATTTCAATTGACAAATAAAGTATAGAAATTATATTATCTGAATTGACAACTTCTCTAATTTACCAAAAACAAATATAACTAAACAATTATTATGTATTATTACGTACAATTATTAGGTACTTATTTTGAACTTTGTTTTGATAATAATTAATATTTGATAAAATAGGAACATTGTTAAGTGCATGTTTTGTTAGCCTGTTTAACTGTTGTTATGATAAACTTCTAGTTGTGATATTTTTGGTGGAATTAAATAACTCGTAGAATTATTTAAATAAAATATAAAACCAAATGTCTACAAAATAATTGGTTTTATTCAAATATGTATTTCGAAAACAAATTATTTTTTAGAAATTGGGTTTTTATATTTTATTCTAGTTGTAAATTTTACCATTTAATATTCGATGTATTTATTTATATTGCAACTTCATATCCGGATAATTTTTTTCTCTTAAAACCTCTTAAGTTTAATATTAAGATAAATAAAAATTAATTATTTTTAAAATTTGTAGAAACTTTGAAAATGAATACGTCTGAAGAGTAGCTAATAAAATAATATGTTGGTTATTCTAATATAATTTCAAAATACAGTAGTTATATATAATACATTAATTATAATTATTTTACAATAGTTTCCAGAGGTTTTTAATATCTATAGGCTATACTCAATAGTGATATTAATTTCTAGAATTTGGAATAAAAGTGGTATTTTAATCATATGATGAATTATGGCTTTATGGCTATTGGCGCAGAAAATTTACAATATAGACAATTTATTATGTATGGCATATCTTGTATTATACGCCAATGAACAATTAGTGTGTGAGAAATAAATGTGAGAAATTCTTAAAAATTCCAAATTTCCCTAAATTTTTCCTAAAAAATACAAAAAATATGGAATGTTTCAAAAACTTTAAAAATCAAATCTAAGAAGGAACCAGAAATATTGTAAAATCAATATATTTCTATTATACTTAGAAGTCAGAATTAAATAAAATGTTTAATTATCTTATTTTTCTTAATGCATTTTAAAACTGACTATTTCATTTTACAACTATTTATTAATTAAGGGAATTATGTACATTATGAAGAACATTATTATATAGTATACAAAGTTTATCTTACTCTTCCTAGTTCGTGAAGTTTGGTGAGCATAACCACAATGGTAGAGTTGTGTTCCCATAACATACGCCAAAAATCATCGGTGGTAATTTGCAAGGGACCCTGCGTAGCTATGTAAGCAGCTCGCTGCCTGTAACCGTCTATAAAGTTGGCGTTGATGTAGTCCGATCCTTCCATACCTCGAGAAGATCCTCCGCTTAGGCACACCCGGGTGTTTTCGTATGGTAACAAGTGGACCAATCGATTTTTTGGTTTATTCACAGGCATGCTAGCGCTCACAAAGCGGCAGAATTCACTTTTCACTAACGTTAGTTTCTGCAAAATCCCATAAATAATATTTTGTTACAGCAGTCATAAAGACAATATATTATATACAAGAATATTAAACTAATGTATCTAGTTTGATTTTGAGTGGGTCAATATTTTCTTTTCTACCTCCGTTGTAAATACATACTTATAATTATAATAATAATATTCAGCAGTTTTTTTATCATTAATCAAGATACACAGATAATAAAAGCTTAATTTATTATTTTATATGTTCTAAAATAAATAAACTCAAACTTATTATGAATATTTGAATATATTATCGATTATGTAAAGCATTTTTTTTTTAAATGATAGAATTTATGTTATTTATTACAACATAGTAAAACTATATTACTGTCACTTAGTCACTTATTAATTTTATCTCTCGTATTTCAATATGTGAAGAATAGGCAATTTAATTATTCATGATAAATTTGTATTTTTTTCTATACAAATTATAGACTATTTTTATCTTTTAAATAAAAATATTAAAACTAACTGGATTTCAGATTACACGTGTGTATAAAAAAAAAAAAGGAATGTATATGCTTAACCTTAAATTCCAGTTCCATTCCAGTGACCGTCGTACCGGCTTCCATTTGGGACAGCTGTTGAATATGCATGGGTAAGTTGCGTACTAATACTTCAGTTTCACCGCAAGTGACAGCTTCCAAGAGAGCGTCGTGAATGAATATATATTGTTCTTCGGTCTATGATAGAGAATAAAAATATTTGAATAAAACACATCATTTGGTATACTATGTAAACTGAATCCACTATAGTAATTATAACTACCTATACACTGAGCCACTTTCCTTTATTCAAAAAAAAAAAATTTAGGTGACATAATAAAACCAATAGACAGGCACGGATCTAGGGAGTGGGCCAGGTCAAAATTTTTAACAACAATTATTTTGATTTTAAGTATTGTCAACCAAATTACTGTTTACAAATATTTATTATAAGATTTTACATTTATTTAAAAAGTAATATTTTATCAATAGTAATTGTACACTGAAAGTCATAATAAAACTGCAGTATAGTATGTACCAGACCGGTACCTCCTATAATAAAATGTAATTTTTTTCCGTGATTACCCAAATATTTCAAAATATCGATTGTTATCTGTCAAAAGCCAATAAAACTCCGATAAGAAATAATTAGTGTACGCGAACCGGACACCACCGATGTCATGTCAAAATTGTTAATTGACACATGTTTACTTGTAATATTATTGCGTCTGTTGTCAACTTCTGAAACCTTATTCGCATTATGTTTTAATAATTTAAATGTTTTGAAAATCTATCCTTACAGTGATCAGTGTTCACCAACCAATTACCGACGTACTGAGAATATACGACAAATAGGTAAGTTTTATTAAAATTTTCAAAGTTATTAATTAAGTCAAACTTTCATATTTCTTGTTAATTTAACAAATTGTATGTGAAAATGTTCAATATACATTATACATAATTATTATAAAAATGCATACATATTATTTTCTAATTGAATAATTTTGAATTGTCTATCATCATTTGACTTCAAATGAAGTATTTAATTTTTCATATTAATTTATTATTTACATTTATATTTATTTCTACAATGCATTATTTTACAAAGTATTAGGTACCTAATGATTTTTTACTTACTTCATTTATATTTTTTTTTTTTTTTTACAAAAGTACAACCTTATTTTTGATGGTAATTACAATAATTTGAATTCAAAAATATAAAATCTGTAGAAACATTTAAAGCAGTCGAAAGCAACGTATTATGTTATTGATTTAGACCTAAAAAGTTTGGCAAAACTAAGGCTACTTTGAATTTTCCGATTTTTAATCTGAAAATATATTCTGTATGTTCTTTACTAGAGAATATTAGAAACAGAATTTTAAAAATAAAATATAATATGAATCTATAATACAGAATAATAATATACACAATCTTAATATATTTTCAGAATTAAAATTGGAACATTGTATATATCCTTAATTTTATTAGGCTTTTGATCTTTACAGACTGAAAATAATTTTCATAAAATTAATATATAAATATATTTTTAGGCCATGAAATGTTTTCTTGTCCCTCTTCCTCTGTCAGCTCAATCTCATATTGAATCTGTTACTTCAAAAAAAAAAAATTTGTGAATCTTCTACTTCAACTAGTGTCATTGATTGCCGTTATGTTTGAAACAGTATTTTTGATATTAGTCCAAATTGGACCAAATTAACCAAACTTTATGTTTCCGAGACAAAACATTGGTGGAAAACGAGGATCATTTAATAATTCATAGTATTCAAAATGCAAAAAGTTAAAGTATTCGAAAATGAAAGATTCGATATTTTGTTTTTACTATTGCCATTTCACTATTGATAATTCGGGCTATAGAGATGAAGTTTTAATTTCCATATTATAGTGGTTATTCTGATTGGAAGCATATTGAAACAAGAAAAACACAATCTTCAAACATTCATAAACTGTCTTTTGAAAAATATAAATATTATATCCGCTAAAAATACAGGTTCTGTAGCAATAAAAATAAATACTCAATTTAAAGAAGATATGTTAAAAATCGAAAAATGATGAAATCTTTAATCAGATGTGTATTATATTATGGAAGATCAGATATCGGTTTACGTGGTCACAGAGAAACAAATAGCTTTATTAAATATGATGATAAATTAAAACTTAGCACTGACCACTGTCAAAATAATGGTAATTTTAACGAGTTAGTCAAATTGCTTGGATTTGAATATGAAGATTTCGAATCAAATTTAAATTCCTTACCAAAAATGCTAAATATACTTAAAAATAATTCAAAATTAAATTCTTAGTGTCATGTATAATATTTTAAAAAGTATTGTGAAATAAATTCAAGATGGAAATCATTTTTACAGTATTATTGTTGATGAAACTAAAGATGAATCTAATACAGAACAGATGAGTTATTAGTGTACGTTAAATAAGTGACAATTGTATTTACGAAAGATTTCTTGGATTCATTAAGCTCAAAGAGTTGGATGCCAAAACACTTGCCAATAATATTTACCGTTTTTGTGTTCTATTAGTTTGGACATAAAAAATTACATTGGCTAATCAGTAATGTCAGGGAGCATCAACGGTATTCAATAATTTATCCAAGAAATGTCTAAAAACCCATGTCCATATGTGTATTGTCATGCCCACAGACTAAATCTTATTTTAGTAGATGTATCAAAACATGTTTCAGCTATTCATAATACGATTGGTATATTATATTATAAGCAATATATTCATTTCAGTCATCTTTTTCACTACGGTATGATAAATTTATGAAATCACAAGAAAACTATGATAAAATATTAAAAACACCACAACACTGTAAAACAAGGTAGGTTTCAAGGTATGTATGTATTTCTTTAAAATTTTTTACTAAAAGTAAAGTATCAAAAGAAGCTGCAGAAGCCCAAGATTTATTAAACCAATTTGCAACATTCCACAATTTATTAATACCTACTTTTCTGTTTAGTTGATCTTTTATTATGTAAACTCGCTATCAGTTTATTTACAAACCAAATTTACGGATTTAAGTAAATGCGTATCACTTATTGAATTTACCAAAGATCAAATAAATAACATGAGAACTAAAAAGAAATTTAATAATTTATATCAAAAAGTAATTAACTCTGTAGATGAAATCAATAGTGAAATTAGTGTTTCAGTTATGAAAAATAGAAGAAAAATATGTTGTCAAAACTTACCTATTATTTTGTGACAAATTCTTTAGGACAAAATCACGACATTTCAAATCACAAAATAAAAATGAGAAGTAAATACTTTGAAATAATTGATATTATCCTCATAGAAATGAATCGAAGATTTAAACAAACAGAACTAATCGAAACAGTGGAAGCGTGTAATCCAAACTCTAAAATGTTTTTAGACTTCAATACATTTATGAAATTGCCAGGGATTTTTATAGACAACTGATTTCTTGAGAAGTTATAAGTACAATATTGTGATTTAGGGAAAAAATGTTTGTTTTAGAATCAAACTCGATGGAAATATACATCTTAATTAAAAGCATGGGAGCATTGTTTTTAGGGCTAGAAGTAATTTACAAACAAGTATCAATTATTCCAGTTTCAAGTACTAAAGCTGAAAGAAGTTTCTAGACAATGAGGAGATTAAAAACCTAGAACATATCAACTATGACTGGAAAACGATTACTAAACCTTATAATATCAATTGAGAAAGAAAAAAAAATGAAGAATTAATGAAAATTCCAGATGAAATTCTGAACAAATTTGCATGTGATAAATCGAGAAGATTACATTTTTCTATATAACTATATCAATATTAATAATTAAATAAAATTAATTAATTTTAAAATAAATGAATAAAAATTATTCTATATTTAATTTAAATTTAACTGTATTATCTATAATAACTTTCGGGGTTATATTTATGAGCTCATCCAAAAAAATATTCATGAATCCGCACCTGCCAATAGATATGCTGAAAAGCATAGAGGAATACATACCTGGACCATATAGTTTCGCTGGGCTCTCAGACAAGTTACATGAGCGTATATATCGACACTGTGCTCGTTCTTAGCCCGTTCTAACATTGCATCAATTACAATGAAACAACCAGTACGACCAACTCCTGCACTGCAGTGTACCACCACAGGACCACAGTCCACAAGGTTGACCGCTCGGACGCGTTTCATAAACTGAAGCAGAGGAGCTGGGTGATCTGGTACACCATGGTCTGGCCAAGCGCCAAACTGTAATTGTTTCACCTCCCGGGTCTCGTTGTCATTGGCTCGGGTTAGGTGGAATGACCGTATGACATATGTGGCCAGTTCCTGGACGTTGGTCAATGTGACTGTGATCGGACCATATGCTTGTGAACCCCTAGTTGGCCAATACTGGTCGCACTTGACCCGTGTCCGTTCTTCTAGTTTAGTCATCATTACAATAGTTGAGGTCCGCACTTCCCAGCACATTCGCCAGAAGTCACCGAATGTGTCCTGCAACGGGCCTTGTGTGGCCACGTATGCATTATGTTTCCGGTAACCATCGCAATAGTTAGCATTAATGTAATCACTGCCCGCAGTTCCATCAAGTGGTTGCAGTATTACTCTTGAATGGTCATATGCTATGACATTAGCGTATCTATTTTTCGGCTTGTTCACATCCATGTTAGAATGATCCCATGTGAACTGTTGACCTGGTTCGATTGACTCATACTCCTGGGAGAATTTAAAGTTGTCGTTGGCTTTCAGAAGATCAATGTGCTGCGACAGATAGTTAATTGGCACAGGTGGATGCGAGACCATTGCTGGTGTCTGAAATTGTAACCGTCGTAATTCCACAGGATCGTTATTGGGGTGCGAATTGCCAATAAGTGGCTTTGTCACTCCGGATGTTTCACCATATTTGCTTGGACGACGTCGCCTAAATACGCATAATTAATTTGAATTAGTTACAAAATACATTCCGTCTATATAAAAATATTGTCATATCTATATGTGTAACTAATATTTTTTAATATTATTATATTAGTTGTAGTATCAGTATTATCTAGAAAAATTAGATTATATGAAAATGAAAGAACAATAAATAGGCTTCTGGTTATATTAATGATATTTCAGTATATTCAATTTTAATACATGAATGATCTATATAATATTATAAAACTAGCTTTAATTGTTTTTAAAATATTTAACATGGAAATCTCCCAGTCATTAATCAGTAAAACAAACAGTGGACCATCTATGAACAGTATATTAAAAATTAATAAAAGACAAGAATTAACTACATACACGTTAAAGATTATTATTGACTAATATACTTATTTCATACTTGACGAATTATATTTAAATATAGGACTTTCACTAATATTATTAATGTCATTTAATTGTTAATAAGTTTACAATAAACATTGAGACATAAATTCACATTTATACACCATTTAAAAGATGAAAACTATTTCTATGTTTAGTTGGAATTAAGTTTTCAAAATAATGTTTTATTTTTTTACAATTAAACAATTAGCAAATAAAGCTTTTTTCTATGTTATATTTTTAATTTGTTATTACGATTTTTAAAAATCAGCTTCTAATAAAACATAATTAACATCTCATCTTTCAAACGGTGGTATAATTTTGTTTTTAAGTTTTTTTTTTAAAGTTACATGGCAATTGAATTGCATAAACATGTTTTTTAATTTACAACAATAAAAAATGGTGCTGACAAAGGTATATTCTTAAGTTACTTTTAGTATTTATTTTATAAGTAATTAATTATTTTATTAATACCTAAATTATATCATTAATTAAATATATTATATCGCCCATTGATTTATAAATTTGCGGTATGGGAAATTTTCTATCGTACTATATTTAATTCTTTCACTGCCGTGAATGTTCTATTATGTCTTAATCTATAAAATATAGTATAAACTCAACAATGATTTTGTTATAACAATTAATTAAAATTTTTATTCAGTGTATTGTATTCTAGAATATGGATACCGATATTTATAATGGGTTATCAATTATGGATAATTATTGTTTTCGATTATTTATTTGTTTTCACACTAATACATTTTAATTATTTAATAATAATGAGTGAGTTTCATAAAAAAGTTAAATTAGTCAATAAATACAATATTTTGCAAGCCCCCGGTATACAATATTTAAAACTTGAATACCAAAAATGATTTTTAAACATTTTTAACTTCATGGTTTAGGTTTTTTCTGCAATTATATTATTTATTATATTAATTATGTATGCATAAAATAAAATACAATTTATCAAATTTGTCTAATTTGTCTGGATTGTACATATTACATAAATGATTAACATTGTAATTGATGGCAGTCAACAATCACGTTTAACTGCCAATGCACAGTATATTTCATATGACTATATACTTTCATCCGTAGTATACATGTTAAAATAGGAGAATTTTCTACGCTATAGAAATATGGGTTGGGGATGGATCTATAGTATAATCAATGATTATATCTATTCGTAATATATAATTTTGTCGCAGAATAATATAACAACTAATTATAATTAATATACCTATTTTAATTTAATTAAAAGTTAATTATTTTATTTTATTTGTTTAAAGTAGTAAACAAATAAAATACTAATTATACATTTTTATTTTTACCATTATATTATATTAAATTTTACTTTTTAATTTATATTTTTTCAATTATTTGTTTATTTTATGCTTTCAATTATATATATTTTTTTGATTATTTTTTTATAGGGAAAATGTCCTACGTTCCAATTTGACCAAGGGAGTGGTCTGATATAATTTGATAGAAAATCAATCAGCGCATGAATTTTGATTTTTTTAGGACGGATTATAATTTAATGTTTTACATATTACATGGTATTTCAATTTAATATTGTTTTACTGTTTATATGTCATAATTCATAATGTTATGGCCATTGTACATAATAAATATTAATTATTTATATTATTTGTATTGCATACATAAATATTAAAATATTATATAACAAATAATTAACTGGTAGAGAATTAAAAAAAATAATCAAACTTACTTTTTAACTACAAATAATAGAATTAAAGCGGCAGTAAGCAGTATTGCAGCAATTACGGGTCCAACTAGCCATAAAAGTCCAGGAGGAGTAGCACTACTTCTGACACTCACATGATCATTTGATGACCCACTAGAACCAGTGTTGCTAGGTAGGTTTATGTCACGTAATTCAGGTCGCTTAGGGACTTCTTCAGGACCAACTTCACGCATTTCTAATGATATAGGCTCAGAGAATGGACTAGATGTGTATAAGTGCTATAAAAAAAATAAATAACATTTATCAAATATTAAATAATGTTCTAAATGTTTTAGATTCTAAGTATAGTGTGGATTTATGCCATGGGTTCTTGAAATGATTTTCCTACCAACTATGATAGTTACATATTGTAGCGACACATAAATGCATACTTATTATTTCCACATTTCGTAATCACTGCAGACATTTTTTAAATAGAATTTGTATTCTCGATAATAGTTGGTACCTACATTAAAGAGGTAACTTTTGATTTATAGTATTCTTAAGCGTAACAATATACAATTTGTAAAAATGGGATAATGGGAAAATAAAAGTCATAATGGATAATAATTTATTTTTGTTTTTTTTTTAATAATATTATATTGAACTTAGTTCAAAATTATTTTTTTAATGCAGTGATTTATGTTTGATTTAAAATAATAATAATATACTATCTTGTGCGAAGAATGAAGGGATGAATAAGCTTTGACTATCTGTGTCTAGACGGCTTTTTATATAAACATTACCATTAGAAAGTTTCCAGACAGAGATATACAGGATGATACATGGGAACCGGACTTTTTCAGATAAGTGTTACACAATGAATATTTAATACAATAAGGACTTATATACACAAAACTGTAACTTATACAATGCCATTTAAAATATGTATCAAGTTTAGAAGATAATGTCTTTAAGGATAGTATCCGTCCCATTGAATGTAATTTTCGACCCTTTGCTAGATATCTCTCAACATTGCATGGTTAATTGTAATGATTTCCTGACATATAGCAACTGTCAACTAATTCAAATACCATATAGAAAAAACCCAAATCGACAAGTCTGGAGACCTTGGAGGCCACATCGCCAAAATGTGAAATAAGTTTTTCTGGGAATATGTTGCGGACAATGTTCATTAATGCATTGGCAGTATGTGTTGTGGTACTATCTTGCTAAAATAAGAAATTCCTTGAATTTATGTTTTCTGCAAAATTCTAGTTGAAAACACAATGTTGGTTCATGTGAATATTGCTTGATGTGTTATGACCTACAAAGTATGTAAACTTTTGAATTTGTCATATATATTTTTAAAAGTATTTAATGGGACGTGTGTATCCCCATAAATTTTATGCTTTGAATCAATTGTAGGCCATCTGTCAAGAAATCATTACGATTGTACATATAATGTTGGCGAGTGCATGACGGATGATTTTAAGCAGTGTACCTACACATATTTTTTTTTTGAATGTACACACTTTTTCAGGTAGAAGAAAAAGAAGTTAAGAGTTTTTGATACTAAACCCAATTATAGTTAATACTTTAAAGAGGTCATTTTTGATTTTTCCAGTAATTTTATTGAGGGGAAAAAGAAAATCACCAAATGATAATAATAATAATGATTTATTATTGTTTTACATTTTAATACATCCACCATTAGTTTTTTAACTGATAAGCCCAGTGTTTACAATTTTTAATAGTTAATTATAGGATCTTATTAGTTATGTAGAAAGCTGTTCGATTTTTGAGCCATATAGGAACACTGTATTTATATTTTATAAAATAGAAAGGGAATGTAAATTACATAAAATGTAGGTAATTTAATTACTTTTTAACCAAAAACTATATTTGAAAAATACAATTTTTAAAGCAACAATTAAATATTATATTAAAAAATAAATTAGAAGAATTAATTATTATATATTATTATTATAATTAGATTATTTAATACTACCAACTATTAGTACTACACAATTTTTCCTTGAATTAATACCTACCAATTACCATACTTCTACTAGTACTCCATTTCATTGAGTTCTGTCATTTTCTTATTTTTAACTTTGCTAATCGCACTTCACACTTATTCTTCTCTTATTAAATCCATCATACCTACATTTCACTTAACTTGATTTATTGTCTTTCTCAGAAATGAATTATTTATTGATAGTCCTTTAAAATATTCTTTCTGTCATTTATTAGCACTCTCCTATTCTCATATTTTATGTATCATACATTTTTAAAATTTCTGGATTGTTTTTTTTCTTTCTTTAGCCAACTTGTCCACTTCCTAAGTATTTAATGACAATTCACAAAGTTTATTCTTGTTTTGTAACACCATTCAAATGTGTAATAACTCAAATTTGTGTTTTGTATACAAAAACAATCTTAATAGGAAAAAAAAAATATATATATAATTTGTAAAATTACAAATTATATTTAAAAAATGTAATAAGATTACAAATTACATTTGTAATTTAATAATACAATTCAATTAATGAAAATAAATTTCTTGAGATATTAATAGAATGATAAATGTATTATTTACTTTTTGTGGTGTATCAACGAAGGCTCGAACAAAGATTCTGTACTTTACATTTTGATCTAATTTTCGATTGAGAAAGCCATCATACGTCTCACCATTTCCTAGATAAAACGTCCAAGGTATTGTTCTGTGAGGAAATTTAGCAGCTATGTACGGCTCGCCTTCAGCCAATATGTCTTGTTGGGAAGTTTCTACTAACTAAAAACAAACATTTTCTTGTTAATATATAAAACATATACATTTTTATTTTAACAACACTTACTTTTTGATTTAAAAATTCATCAGGGTTCATAAGTGCAGTGTCTGTATTCTCTGGAACAACTACGACATAGTAATGACATATCGGACCATATTCTTCTGATGCTTGGGGCAATATAACCTAAAGGAAAACAATGATAGTAAACATGCATTGATTATGATTAATAAAAGTCAATATTTACGTGTATTTTTTGCATGTTAACTACACCAAAGAAATCGGGCTTCACCATTGGTTGTGGAGCTGCCATTTGTGTGGTAACTGTTATTCTTGAAGGTGGCCTATAGCTACGATCTGAAGGTATAGCACTTACATTTACGGCATAACTTATAAATGGGGATAATTCATCGATTGTATTAGATAACACATATTTATCTAATTCTATAACACGAACAGGGACCATTTGTAATTGGGTAACACCTTGTGAATCTCTGAATTCTTTGACTGCATTAAATGAGATTTTGTAACCGATTGGATTTAATTTGATAGGAGGTGACCAAGACAATGTCATGCTGTGTGTGCTTACTTCTGATGCTCGTAAGTTCAAGGGTACCTCATCTGGTTTTACAATGACAGTGATTTTTTCTGACAATCTTCCGAAACCCTATACATAATATTTATTATTAAATGTTATAAAACAGAAAAATTCAAAAAATAAATATGTATTCACATTATCAATACGTGCTGCAACAGCTATGGCGTATTGTGCGATTTTTTCAAGATTAGCAAGATCAGTGGATTCAGTAGCTGGGACATCTTTGATACTCCACTGGTTAAGATCTTCGACTGCAGTCATTGTATAGTAAACACGGTAACCATTGATTTTGACACGCACTGGGACAGCTTCCCACCACACTTGTATACTTTGATCAGATGTTGCTACGGCTTTAACACCCATTGGTGCTCTGACCATTTCTCGTGTAGTGTTGATGGTCATACGCGGACTCCATGGCCCTTCACCTTCGGCAGTTACTGCTCTAACAGTGACCACATATTCAGTGGCTTCTTCTAATCCAGAGAATACAGCCTAAGGAAAACAGAAATATTGACATAGTTAGATATTAATGAATTGTTGGCACTGATTTATTATACTTTTTTCAGTGTTGTATTTCTATGAGTGATAGTTGACTGATCAATTTTTTTATGGAATTGTACGTCATAGCGAATAATTTGTCCATTACGATGTTCACGAGATGGTTCATCCCACACAACACAAACTACGTCAGGTGTTTGGAACTCATAAGAGACGTTTATTGGTGGACCAGTTGGAGGGCCTTCTGGAGTATTAAAATATTCCGTGGCTTCTTGACCGAAACCTACTTGATTTTGACCGGATATGTGAAATTCATATTCAACACCACGTTCTGGAAAATAAATACACAAATTAAATATTATTTCTAGCAGTGTAATTATTCTACTGAGCAAAATACACGTTAAGACGAATAATACCTGTATTTTTCGTCTATGTCTAACTAATGGGCAATATAGAAAAATTATGCATTGCAAAATAACAAATGTAGCTTATACATTATAATTAGAGCTGTAATACCTTTTACCAATTTTGAAAAAGAAAATATTTTTTAGAAAATGATCTTTTGCTAAATTAAACAAAGAAGTTTCAGAGTTTTCAGATTTCCTTATGTTTTTTAAAATTATTAACTTTTTTGTTAAATAATATTATGAAAAAAGGCCGTTATTTTTTAGAAACTATTTAAACTCTTTTTAAAAATTGGTAATAGGTTTTAACTTTAATTTTAAAGTAGATTCCACATTCAGTGTTTTACATAGTGCAATTTTACAAGTTGCTCATTAGTTAGACAGAGATAACAAATGCTGGTATCACGTCCTTAATGTACGATGTACGGTGATGGATATACTTTATAGCATATTTTAAGATATATACTTTATTATATTTATTTATTTATACCCTAACAGGCAATTTAATACAAAGATTAATGTGATACATAATGTTAACAACTTAAATATAATTAAAAATTAACAATTATTAAACTATTATAAATAGTAATAATAAAAACAATTAAAAATACATGCAGATTAAAAATTAAAAGTGAAGTGGTTTTCATTAGTCAAACGAATCATACGATGAACTCCGACCGTAATTTGTAGAATGAACCAGGATAACAAAAGGAGCGTGAAAATGCAAGGAGCGAGGGAACTCTAAAGTTCACTTGGGAAAGAAGGTTTGGGGAATTAATAGAACCATCAACTCGTTTGCTCAAAAATTTAAGGTTAGCAGACAATTTTCTATCCGCTAGTGTGCTAAGTGAAAGATAGTTAGCACAACTACTCTATCGCCCTTAAGTGAAAGATAGTTAAGGACGTTAGAGTAGTTGTGCTGGGGATACTCAATATAAGAACATAGGCCGCAAAAGAAAGAAAACACGGTTGCACTCTCTCAATCTCAAAAGAGCTAGATGTAGTGTGTGAGTCCCAAAGCACGGAAGAGTATTCTAAAATAGAGCATACAAAAGAGCAATATACAGTTTTTAAAGGTGCAACAAATTTTAATTTAATTGAATTTGTTTAATAAAGCCTAAGACTTTGAGAGCCTTCATGAATTCAATGTGTGAGTTAAAGTTAATGGTAGGTGTTAGAATAATACTTTAATCTTTAGTAGTAGTAACTAACACTAAGGTTGATCAGCTTATTTTACATGAATATATGTAATAATGACTGAGTTGCTCCTACTGAATGATATACTTATATTTGTCAATATTAAAATGCAAGCCAAGAAATAACAACCAATTCACAGAGTTATTTAAATCATTTTGGAGAGCAAGGCAGTCATGTATTGAAAAGATTTTACGAAATAAGAAAATTACAGTTAGGTACAACTTTAAACCCATTAATAAATACAGTAAATAGTAAAGGAGATAAGTAAATATATATGAAATAAACATATAAATAATAATTAGTACCACAGTACATATAGTGGATATGCTATACACATTTCAGAGAACTCATAATACAAAAAGTTGATGATCAAAAAAAAAAAAAGGGGGGGAGGGGTCTTTAAATCACGTCTTAAACGACGTAATTTTTTAGAGGCACACTGATTTTTACATTACCATACGAATTTCGATTTGTTAAATTAGATCATTCACAAGAGTTATTACCTAAATCGGGGATGCGTCTCTTATTCTCAGTCATCATGATTTCTAACATTTCTTGTCCTTTAATTCCATAACGCAATTTGTATCCCAACAGTTCACCGTATGTGTTCGTTGGTCGCGTCCATTCTAATTCGATGTTAACTTTAGGTTCCCTTTCCAAGACTCTACAAACACAAAAGTAAAACGTATAAGTTTTTGTGTTTTTAGTGCAGGACATTACATTTTATATTAGGTAAATCAATATACTTGAGGTTGACGACGGGCCTAACGGGTACGCCACCTGGCGTTTTGATTTTCACCGGATGACTGCGATCGCCATCGCCTTTTCGAGTGATAGCCGCCACTTGAATCGCATACAACGTATCCGGTTGCAATCCAGTGACGTTACTTTCTAGCGAATCCGTCACGTCGAATCTCAACGGTTCGTTGAGCAACGCATTCCCCTAAATAACGATTAAAAAAAAAAAAAAAATTTTAAAATAAATAAATAATTGAAATACAGATTGACGTTTATTAATATTTCATGAGTGTGGTGTATGTACCTCAGGCTTAGCTTCTTGAACGTGTATGTGATAGCCCCTAATGATTCCATGGCGGTCCTCTTCGGTGGGAGGTCTCCACTGCACGTGTATCGTTGTTGAATTGACAGGTTGAACTTTGACATCGGTAGGAGGTCCTGGCACTATTACCAATACATACGGTGAATTAGACATGATTAGTACGCAGGAACGTTTCAAAACGTTATGCAAACAAGCAAATGGTAATAAGGATTAGTACATGTTTAATTCCTTTTTCACTTTAGTATCACTTCAAGAACATTCGGCGTACGTTCGCTTCGCGAAACTCCGAGAGAATTTTTGAAGTGACACTAATGTATAAAAAGTGTAAAAAATTAATCATATTGTTTCAAACAAAAATCAAATTTGGATGGTAAATAATAATAAAATTAATTAGGGTTCCACTATGAAAAATAAACTCAAACGAAAATGTTTAAGAGAACTAATAAAAAAAATAAAAAACAAACAAAATCAAAAATGTTTATGGATTATATTATAAAATATCTTACAGATCAAAAATCAAAAAAAAAAAACTACCAAAAAATATATTATATCAAGGATTACTTTGGTTACTGTCAAAAATAAAAAAACAAAATGAAAAATGTATCGCCGAGCTAGCCATCGACGATCACTGCTACGGGGTGAGAAAAAAAAAACCTTATTTTATCTTTGTCCACTACATTGGTTGCGTTTTGATGTGTACTCACTATTCAATTCTGGACGACCAGATCACCAGGGAGACAGACACAACAGTTTCGCAAAAATAGTGCGAAATCGTACCAAAAAGATACAATAAAAATACGTTTAGTGTCAAAAATACAAAAAACAAAATACGTAGTTATATACGTGTGTGTAAAAATGATGTGCATATTATATAAAAAAATTGTTGAGCTGCCAAAATACAAAATGTGTGCAGCGTCCCCCCTCAAAAAAAAAAAACAAAACCAACAACAACAAACACATATTATATAATATATAAATATGTATATGTTGATCAGGTCGAAAAATATTTTCGTTTTGAGGAAGACGGGAAAAGGAGGAAAACGAAAACAAAAAAAAAAAAAAAAAAAAAAAAAAAACAAAAAAAAAAATAAATTTTTTATAAAACAATATTATACCTACGAAAAGTATTTTGACCATAAACGCACACGCGTCATCGATCGATTCACATAGGAGGCACCTACATATTTAAATATTATAATATAGGTAGTGATATTTTATCATAATATCGATCGAAATATAAAAATTACCCAAGCGATGTGCATAAAAAGAAAGAAAAAAAAAAAAAAGAAAAAATTCGTGTACGGCTGTCTATGCAATACTATAATAGGTGCAAGCTTATATTAACGTTAGTGTGGTGCTCGAATTCAAGTTTCTGACCCATAACTCTCTATACGTGTACGGTGTACCTTTATCGTTATCATATTATATAATATACAGGAGTATATTGACGAAACCTATATTATTATATAATAACATCGATATAATTACTTTACCAAAACCAATGTTCTATAACGTAATAATAATCATAATATAGGTGTGTATATACCTGTAACGTCAGCGCGCACTGTACACTGTATATAAATATTATATAGCACGTATTGTTATTATGTGTGCCACGATAATATTAATTATTACTCATTTAAAGTTTAGACTGATTAAATTTAACCGAACACAAATATTGAATTTAATCACGAAACTAAATTTAACTTTCCGTGTCTCCAAATATTTAAACGAGGCTTTTGTCTCGTCGTGTCATTTGGGACAGACGCGACGACACGTTCGGCACCGCATTATATAAATGGAATATAAAAGACACGCGGACGAATACCTATATATATATATATATCTATATAGGTACCTGTATAGAGTCTAGGTTTGAATGCGAAGAGTATTTATTTTTATTTTTTTTTTTTCCTGCGCTTTTCAATGACAAAACTCGATTCACACGCCGAGGAATTTAAATATGAAATCCGTATTACTTTTGTCGTTTTTAGGATATTTTAACTATCGTAGAGGGGGAATCGCTATAATGTTGTATCAGACGCATAACTGATAACGAGAACCATACCAATCTATTAGAAAATAAGTCGAAAAATACATTTTTTTTTTTTTTTTTGCTTATTTTCGGGCACGTGATCATTTGTACAATTTTCGAATTTATTACTTCAAATGGAAATCCACAAGGATATACAGGTGTCGTGTTTTATTTTCCAACTTTTGATTTTTATGCTTTATTATAGTATGTTTTATGGCTTTTAGGTAAATATAGGTGAAGTATATAATATGTAGGACTATATAGGAAGTATTACGGCATAAATGTTCCAACTGACGACTTGATTCTTTTCTCAAACAATATTCAACCACGTATAAGTACTTATTAGTTAAACAATTAGTAGTCACTTTGACTAAAACTTTTCTTATTATTACTTCACGTGCAGCCTCTAGAATTCTACCTTTCAAGTATTTTAAATGTCTAACAAATAATGAAATCATGGAAAATAATTGGTAAGGGTACTTTTAATTTTAATTTATTAAATAAACTTTAGCGTTTTAAATAAATAATATTTAACAAGTTTTAGTTGCCATAATTAGGTGAAATATTAATTAAGTACCTAATCGATTTAAGTTACTTATGAAAAAAAAAAAAAAAAATACAGATAGTAAAAAATTATATATTATACCAAAAATGGCCGGAAACCGAATACTCGGAATAAATTTCTCGTTTTCCGTCAAATTGAACAGCTGGAACAATATTAATATATTACATCCTTGATATCTCGCGTAATATATTAATTTGACGATTGGTCATCGGAATTTGTAGGCAACAAAACAATAGTACAATTAATCACAATTGCGTATATTTTGATATTCATATTTCGTTATTAAAAATAAAAAAATAAAAAGCGATTAATAGTTTTTAAAAGTTATTATTGAACATTTTTTTTGGTAATTCGTTCGAGTTTTATCAAATGCGTATATATAATTTATATATTATTATGTGTATAGGTACTTTAATACTTATCAATCGAGAAAGAACGCGATAAAAATAATATTTCATAAATAAACATTATAACTTTACGGCCATAAAGCGTTTTATTGCATCCCCAACAAACGACTTCATCTGGCCGCAGTATATAATGTAGGTGGTGGTATTGGTGGTACCTATATAATATATATATATTATTATTATAGATATATACTATTGCCCGATGATTCACGCCAGAACGTATATAAGTGGACCCGACACGATAAATTATTATGGGTCAGAATTGCAGTGTGGTGCGATTTTTTTTCTATATTATTATTATTATTATTATTATTATCATTATTACTACTGTGCTTGTATATTTACTGTGTGCCGGATACAAAAAAAAGAAAAAAAAAAATACAAAAATTACAACGAGATTTTATAATATATAGATTATAGTGATAGTGTGCGAGAAGGAAAGAAAAAAAAACAGCGCGAAACACGAAGAGTTTAACGACATCCACCCGTATTAATCGTACATCTATCCGCGGCCCGTCATTATATTATTATTATTATTATAAACGTCTACGTTAAGAAGCGCCAAATACTCAAATATATTCGATCACGGCACTTAGATAATATAATATTGTAATGACAATTAGATCATTGTTATTTACTCGAGTCGGAAAACACGACTACACATAAATGGATTGTCGGGTCAGTGTCGAAAAATTTATAGAATAAAAAAAAAAAAAAAGAGAGACCAATATATCATAACGATGTCGATTAGAACGATTTTAACGCGTATTTTTACTACCCAATCTATTTTATTATTATTACTTTTTTTTTTTTTTTTTTTTTATAATAATATGTAGATTTATATCGTAATTTTTTGTTATAAATATTGCCGTTTTTCCGCGATAAATAAATAAAAATCTCAATTGGTCATATTCTGTACAGTGTTAAAATTGGTCTTGGTTATACTGACGCCATTATATACTGCAAGTACCTACATTGATTGTCAATACGTGTGATAACGACCCGAGTAGATAATCGTGATAATATATAGACACATAATTAGTAACGCAGCAGTAATTGTAGTGGCAATAGTGGAGTGTATTTTGTGGAGGAAGGAGAATATATTTATTTACAATGATATTTACGGTTTAAAGCCTTTGTAAAATACTTTTAGAATTAATCGCAAATTATGACGTAATTACGACCCTCCCCTAAGTAGCGAAAAGGTGGTAGATGTAGTAGTAGTAGTAGTAGTAAGTGGTAGTGAAGAGGCGTCTTCTAAACGTGGCGAAGATGAAACAAATTTATTGTTAGTACAATAATATATAATAATATATAATATTGGAAGAATACTGTGTGTAAGTAATATATAGTTCTCCCAATAGTAGCTCAAGTTAATTTATTTATACTTTGGCCTCATTAATATGTGTATGCGATGTATATGATTTGTATTATGTGTGCTGGACAATTAGTTTAACGTAACATACAACATTCATTTTCTCAGTTGATTTTTGTGTTTATCAAACATTTTTAACTTTATATTCTGAGGCAGAATATTTAAACACATCTACACAAATTGAATATCGGATCAAAAGTTCGTTATTTATTTAGTGTAGAAGAATGGAGAAGGGACAAAAACATTATTTTTCTATTTCTCCGACACTGTATCGGTTATCTAAACTTTAAGTGCTAATAAATAATAAACTTGGTTCAATATAAAATTTTTATGCACGAGTCTCCGATACAATTAGAACAATATAATATATACAGCGTGTCATACAGAAATTTGATGAATGCAATAACTTTTTAAGTTTTTTTTTTTTAGTAATAATATTACTAGAACTCTACACTACAATTCATATATTTTAGATTTTATTTTATTTTTTTTACAACTAAAAAAAAACTTTTTTTATTTGTATAAAAAAATTGTTGGTGTTAGAAATGTTTATTAAGTATAATAAGTCGTCGATTTTCTACAGTTTTTTGAAGTTTACTAAAATTTAAATTATTTTCATTGGCCGCTATGGGTAACTAAATAACATACATTTTTTCCATGAAAAAATATTGTATCATAATATTTTTCTCAATTTAATCATATTGTTAATTATTAGGTAACTATTACTTATTATATCGCTGTAATATTGATTAGCAATAAATAAATTTGAATTTGAGCAAACTTTAAATTATTTTTAAAATTAATGGTGTAGCCCATAACTAATAGTTTAAACACCAAAAATGTGTTTAAAAATTAATTTATAAAATGTCTATCTTGGATTATAAAAAAGAAATGTTAGTAAAAAATTGTTATATCAGGGCTTTGCACCTGAATTAACCCTAAACCCAAATTAACCTTAATAAATTACATAACCCGAAACCCGAATAATCCAAACAATGAAAAATGGACAACACCCGAATTATTAAAGAAATTTAAAAAAATGAAGTGACACATCAATTTTATGTATATTTTGCAACAAATATTGTAATACTGCTTATTAATTGCTATCATAGAACATGTGTATTTTGTGAGGATTTAATAATTATTGTTATGATTACAATAACGGAAAAGTTATCAGTGGACAAGCACGTGACGTACTTGTAAATGTTAAATGTTTAAAATTTAATTGTGATCGTTTATTTTTATAAACTTTATAAGTAAATATCTATATATTTTAAAGTTTTATATTATGGAAATGTGACTCAGTAAATAAAACAAATATTTAAAAATAAGGTTACTCTCACTAACCACCACCCCTAACGGTAATTTAAAATGTGGTCAGTAAACTAACCACTCCGCTTCAAAGAGTTAAGATTTAAACTGAAATTAACATTTAATATTATAATATGATATGTAAAGACTAAATTAATACAAATTATAGTTTATTATTAATCTAGTATTTAGGTGCAAATATAATTATTGATATATGGTAATTTAGTCATTATTATTTGTAAATGATTTTTATTCATTGTTATTATATTAAAATTAAAATTTGATGACTTTAACAAATTGGCATTGAAAATTTAATATGAATTGATATCCAACAGATTTTTTTTTTTTTGAAAACTGGAGTTAACCTGAATCAACCCAAATATAATATCATAAAACCGTAACCAGAAATGTTCAATAACCCGTAACACCCTAAATCCGAATTATTAATCCGGGTGCAAAGCCCTGACCATACCCATATTAATGAAAGACTCTTATCTGTCACAGAGAAATCGTGTCCGTCAGGAACTTCTGGGAAACATTTTATTGGAAAAACCTACTATCTCAATCGAAAATGTGATTTTGTTTTCATGTATCTATGAGTAGTTAATTAAATATTTATGAACACGAAAATTGATTGGAAAAAAACGAATGTAGTGAGTTTATTCGAGTCAAAAGAATCGTCCAGTGTACGTCATATTGTGTGTATATGATACGATGTATCACGTTATGGGTGTGTATAATAATATTATATTATATTGTGTAGTGATGTTACGAACTCAGATTTTTGATGTCGAACCGAACCGAACTATTCAATTTAAATATCGAACCCGAACCGAACTTCAAAAAAATTAAAAACATTATTAGCACTTGATTGATTTAAAAGTTGGCACAACTCAAGAGCTACTTTTTCCCCCCAAAAAATGATCGTCAAAATACTGAATACTGATATATAAATTTACCGAGCGGCAGTGTATTAAGACGACAAAACGATTTATTTTTGTGTCGTACCACGGACATTGGTAAGTATACGAATTACGATTAAAGTATATTTTCTGCATATCCGGCTTCCAACGCCGAAAACTCGTCAGAACACAATCAGTGATCAAATCGTAATTTAAAGTGTTTTAAATATTTATAAACATCGCTCTATATTTATAGCATACCTACTATGGAATGTGGGTATAATACGTGAGTGATTCGTAAATAATTTTTAATAAGTATAGATACATATCATATTATTATATTACGGAAAAAATGATTGTCCGTCCTAAAAATAGAATAAGAAAAAAAAAACTACTTATTTAAACGGTTTTTTTTTTTTTTATATTTTGCGATTTTCGACAAATTGGGTTCCTCCGTGGTTCGTACCATTCGGAGACGGCACTGTTTTGCGACTAGTTCGGTTCGAATATTTTCAATTTCGAGTTAGACTTCGCGAACCGACCGAACAGTTCGTAACATCACTAATACCGTGTATAATTATATATATACCTGTATATATAATTATCGTATAGGTACGAAGATTGAGAGAGTGGTGTGTGAATGCATGCTTACCGTCTTCGCGGGTGCGAACCGTAATCGGATAAGAGGACGGACCGTCGCCGACGGACGTGCCGGCCAACACCCATATTTTGTACTCGGTCCACCGTTTCAGGTCTTCCAGCGTGTACGCGGTGACGTTCTCCACCCGGTACGGTTCGGCTTCCGAGTCCGACATACCGCTTTCCGTGGCCATTACCTTGTAGTAAATTATCTGACCGTTGCTCCGGTCGGACGTCGGCGGCTGCCACTGGACCAGTATCGACGTGGGGCTGACGGCCTCGGCGGTCACGTTCTGCGGTGGCGCTTCGGGCACTGTAGGGGCGGCCGGGTAGGGTGTACGAAGAGTGCGCACCGGGATCGGGGGGGAAAAACACACAAGAAGAATTCGTGAAGAGCAGAAAAAAAAAAAAAAATGAAAAAAAAAAAAACCAAAAAAAAAAAAAAAAAACAAAATAAAAAAATAATAAAAAAAAAATTAATAAAATTATAATATAATATAGTATTTAACGACGTCTATTATGATATCGTTCTCTTCTGTCGCCGGTATATATTATTACGGTAATATCGCGTTACTATATATAATATAGAGCCGTAAAAGGAAAACAATGGAATAAACGCGACAAATGTACAAATATAATATCCATATCATCGATAAATCCCCTCGTTGTCGGTCCGTACACGATCGGGACATTTATTTATTTATTAATTTTTTTTTTTTTGGATTGGGCGCGCGCGCGCGCGCGGATAAAACCCGTACGTCGGATGATATGGTAGGCTCCGATTGAAAAAAATAAAAATAAAAAACGAAAGTATAACATTATGAAAACCAACGTGTGATAAATCTATACATCATATTTTTTATGTGTGCTAGTGCATATTCTAATGACATTAAAACGCTAAGCTGCGTCCGACTCTCGCTCTCTCTTTGTCTGTAAACACGCACACATTTATGTGTACATCGCGTACACATAAATGCATAAAATATGCGTAGGTATACACCGCATGTGTGTGTACACATCTTCAGCAGGGCTAGGAATTAGAGTGTTTGAATTTCCCACCCTAGATAGTGTCCCCAGGACTCGTGAATGTTGCGTTTTCAACTTCATAAATTGCACCGTATATTGTACTACACCGAAGCGTTGGAATTCAAAATTGCATTTGGCAATTTTACGTGAATTTAAATTCGTTATAAATTTAAAAGTGTTAAAAATGTGCGGAAAATAATATTATTTTTAATTATGTATACCAGGGACGAGCAACTCAAATAGTAAATAGAGGGCCCATTTTCGCAACTTTTAAATGCTTGCGGGCCAGATATTGAGTTGATTTTTTATTCTCATGTGAAACAAATTCATTTAGATATATTTTTATACCTATGATAACAACTAATATTTAAGTTTAATATAATATGTTTTATTATTGATAATTTCTCCGAGATACAATTTATTTGGTTATTTTTACTATATTTGAAGTAAATTGTAGTCGATTTTTCGATGATAAAAATGTTGAAAGACAGTACGGGCCAGATAAAAAGGGACGCCAGGCCGGATGTGCAGGGCCGCGGGCCACCAGTTGCCCGTTTCTGATATATATATCTATAGTCATTATATAGCCTTAAAGAAATGCAATGGAATTTATAACAGCCAAAATCTTAATAAAACAAAAATTCAGCGTATACATAATATCAGAATGATTGTTTATTCCGGTAGTCTTTATAAGTATGATTACGACCATGGCATAAGTAAATAGGCATGTCAATTAATTAAAACTGCGCAGAAAATTTTCCCCAGACATGGAATAAACGACAAATTGCATGGAAAAATTATTTTCGGCTTAATTTTAAATTATTGTAATATTATTATGAATTAAAATATCTATTGATAAAACACTTGCATTATTACTTTGTTTATTCAAGATGTGTTTCACCTTTGTACATATATTATTAAGATACTAAGACTCTTTCATCCATGATATATTGTCATCGTTTATTCCACGTCTGAGGAACACGCGTAGTGATAGCGAAAATGGAATTATAACTGACATGCCTATTTACTTATGCTATGATTACGACTATAGTGACATTTTTCGTTTCATTTTTTATATAAAAATATCTGGTCTACCGTTTTCCTAGCCCTATTCACACGCGTGTAATTATTTTTTTCGAGTGTCCCGGTGTCACGATATCTCCCACCCCGATCATCGGAGCACAGCTTAGCGCCGATCAGCAAACGGCACTCGTGCATGTGCTATCCATTGTGCATATATTATAATTGTTGGTGTGCGCTCTATATTATTATATTTCGCGTGTATCTCTCGTACACGTTTCGCGTCTCCTACCTGAGTTCCTTTAAATACGCGTGTAGTAGAAGACTTTTGACGGGTTTTCGTCAATGACACGTCACTTACCATATTGTTTGGTCCGGACTTGCGTGGGAGGCGTCGGGGCTCCTTCGCCGCGTTGCGATTTCGCCGCCAGCCATACGAAGTACACTGTGTTCGGGTAGAGTCCGGTCAACGTGTACGTCTCCGTTACCAGTATCCGTCGATGATGTTTTTCCTGTACACAAATGAGAGTATTTTTTACTCATAAAAAAAAAAAAATAATAATAATAAAATAAAACAAGATCGAGCGAAATGCGTACAGGTAATTATCAAATTAAATATTATCCCGGTTTTATAAAGTATTAACGATGAGTAGTACATACCTCTATAAACACGTATTTGTAATACAATGATTATTGTTTTTACATATGTACATAGTATTATAGGCAACGTTATTTACAAACCATAGTCAAAATAGTAGTCATAAAAAATCCTAAAGATTTCGGTGTCTATTGAATTTGTGTAAAAGTTTATAATTAATAAATACAATATTATAATATGAAAATGCGTTTAGAAATTCAAAAAGTCAAAATGTAGACTACACAAATGTAAAATATGTATGATTATAATGTTATTCAAATAAAAATATAATTCGTTAAATTTACCTTGGCATAAGTGTCGTTCCAATAAAGTTCGTAACTAAGAATTTGTTCGCCGACTTGATTGGGTTTAGCCCATTGAAGTCCAATAGACGTTTCCCCGATCTCGCTCACGCGTAAGTCTCTAGGTTGACTGGGCACTAAAACATTTCATTAATGAAATTCAAACAAAAATGCAAAATACGAAAACTTTAAATTATATTTTCGAGTAAACGTGCATTTGGAATAATACAAATGTGAGAGTGGAAGGCAAAGACGAAAATATCGAGACGATCGATGATACGAGTACACCTATAATTATGTAAAATAGATCGCAGTATAACACGATATAAAAATCAGACAAATATCGATGTACAAATTATGTAGAATGTAGAAAATTCCCAGAAACAAGCAGATATTATTAAAATGCAGTCTTACACACAACGAAGTATGAATTTGAGGGAATAGTCCTAGTCAAGATTATATTTATTATTACTATTATTAGATTATCATTTATAATTTAATTACTGTACTGTAATATTTTACCAAAATAAATAAGGCAGTTAAATAAAAAAAATATTAGTCCAGATTTTCGAAATACTTTAGATATATACCCTATATCCTATACCTACTTAGTAATATTTAGCAAGCACTAGTTAACAACAATATTAAAACATTTATAAAGTTTACCATAATTTAAACTTCAAACATTTCTCGAATTACATTTTCAGATCTGTTAGCAATAAATATTGAAAATTATAAACTAAAAAATAAACAATAGGTATTTTCGAATATTTTTATAAATTTCAGAAACAATTAAATTTAGTTGTTAAATGATATAAAATTATATTACCTATATAATAATAAAATAAGTAATAATTGTAATAATAATCACGATTTGAGATTTATAATTATTATTTCTTAAATTGCAACAGAATACTGTGAACATCAATTCGGTTAAGAACTGGTATACCCAATGTATATATTTTAATTTTTCACAACCTGACGAGCTAAGTTATGTAAATAATAAATGTTAGATCTAAGGAATAAATCGTAATCCTGGAGAATAAGCTGGTAAGCTTATTCAGGGTTGCTACAGATTTTAGATTTTAAAATTTCCTGATATTCCAGAACATTTTCTATATTATAAAAATCATTTTTTGTTACTGTTATTTATAGTCATCTATACTTAAGTAAATAGTAAATATAGACTTGTTGTCATATAAATCACTTTATTAGTTAATTTTTAATAATAATAGTAGAAGAATTTTATAATACAATCTTGTAGTTTCTGATATCTAATAAAATACTAATTATACGTCAATAACATGATAAGAAAAAAATATTTTTTTTTTTATGAAAATTTAAAACTGAACAATTATGTTTTATACACCATACACGTTATGTATAATATATCTACAATTATAATTTGATAATCAAAATATTTTTTCCAGTATTTTTTTATATTCCTCCGAGTCTACATGAATTTTACTGACAAATTTAACTTTCCCTGATATTTCCAGGGTCTCCAGGTATCGTAGCAACCATGTTATTTTAGCTTCCGTTTTCGCAGAGAGCTTCTACGTAAAAGAATCTTAGAAAAACGTGATTATTGTAGTTGTTAGTTAATATCTTCAGTCGGTAATAATAAACCGACGGTTAAAGGATAAAAGACTTAAACAAGATTTCGGGTGTAAGCAATATCGCATATATAAAATAGTAAACGGAATATATCTACGCCTATTATTCAAACAAATTATAAAACATCGATAAAACTATTTTTGGAGTAAACATTGAATTTTAAATTTAGAATATAATATACGATACGTCATATAATAATGTCAATTATATGTGGTCTGTACTATATATTGTATATGTCTTTTAGAGAATTTTCTTGAAAAAATTTAGAATCATTTTCTTGAAAAAATTTTCATTCGAAAACAAAAACTATGTATAAACGTTTTTTTCGTATTTAAACCGGTATCGAATATCATACTATGTAATATTATGCACGGTAAATATACCTCCTTGCTGCATTTTGACTTGAACAGGCAATGAAAGGGGACCAGGGCCCACACTGGTGAACGCTTGCACTCGTATGGTGTAGATGGACAGAGGCGTCAGTTCGTTGATAGTGGTCAGCTGATTGTTGTCGACCACCATTGTGTTCCACGAAGATAACTGCTGATCGGGATTCATTGTGTAGAACACCTTATATCGCTACGGACGAAATCAATGATTAGAACGGACGTTTCCGCAAATATTGGAGTACTTACAATCACTTGACCGTTTGGCGTTTCGGGTTCTTCCCATTGTATGACCATCGTGCTCGAGCTCAGCAAACGCACTTGAATGTTTCGGGGAGCGGATCCAGGCTCTGAACGAAACAAAAGATAACGGTTTTAGCCAGACTCGAAATGTTATTAACGCATTTACAGAACATACAGGGTGTACCACGAGTAGATACAGTAAATTCGTTTTTTTTTTTTTAATAGGAAGTCCCTTTGTATATATCTATAACGCAGTGACGTATTTTTAATTTTTATCGGGGGGGGGGGGTAGCCATTATAATTCAGATAAAAAAAACAGAATTTATTGTTTCGGTACTGCACGATTCAATATGTTATGATTGAGATAAAAAGAAAAGTTGGTTATACAATTTATAGTTAAATACTAAAAATACATAATATTACTTAATAAATTAATAATTTAAAATAAATAATAATTGAAATGACACATTTTAATGTTTATTTATTTTTTTTTTTTTGCTTCTGGGGAGAGGGGTTAGAACCCGAGAACCCTCCCTGTAAATACGCCACTGCTATAACGTAATTTTATAGTCCCGCACAGCCGGATGACAAACGGCGTTGCATGAACGAGTATAAAATATGCCGTTTGTATAAAAATATCACGTGAAAAATAACTCGATATTTCTATTATTCGTTATTTTGCAATTTTAGTCGCGATGCAATTCTATGTTTTAAAATTTCGTTATATATATGTTTAATTACAGGGTAATAATAATCATGATTTATGTTTTACGTATATATCTAAAGGTGTATAGAAAAAAAAAGAAAATTATTGTATTTTTCGCCATATAAAAGTTCTACAAGTGGTACGCCATGTATATTACTCGTATATTTTGCGGTGCAATAAATTTTAAAACAACGAATATTGTAAATTATTATGAGCAGGTACACTATATTTATTAGGTACTCAATATTAAGGGGTTCAGATGTTTATAATGAAATATGTATTTTATATATTTTTGTTTTTAACTTCAGTCGTAACTTGTATGATGTTAATAAATAAAATGTATTAATGTTAAATTCATTAACTCGTCATCTTATAAACATTCTTTACTTTAATAAGTATAATTAATTTATAAAATTAATTCTCTCGATTGGATCAAATATCAAGCTGCGAATATTTTGGATATATACACCGATATCATTTCCCAAGCTAAAGTAAATTGCTTTTTTCCATTACAAAGGAAAAGTTTAGATTAAAACGTTTCCAAAGTATGATAGTAACAATTTAAACGAAAAATTAGTAAAACATTTATTTCAATTTAGAATCTATATTAAAATATAAAGTTCTAAAAGTTAAAAAAAGCAGCTTTTTGGAATTTTTATTGCTAGTTAGTAGTTGCTAATAAATAAGTTAATTAAATAAAACAAAAATAATATTCCAATTGTAAGTATAGTAATAATACTAAAAACAGAACCCAAAATGTTTTTTTATAAAATAAAACAATGAAAATAAATAAGTCTAAATTAACGAATTTTCTTATAATATATTAAATTATTTAATATCCTAATAATGATAATATATTATACACTGATCATTCAATTATGACGTTTGCTCAAAATGATAGGCATATGAATAACACAATTATTATTATTATTATTATTTTTTTAATGAAATATTTTAGGTTTCAATTATTTTATATACAATATCTCTGTTTAATTGTTATATTTTAACTATAATAATTTAAAATAACAGTCATTTTTTAAAATTAGTTTTATCTATATTGTATGCTGGTGTAAATTAATTAACTTATTAATTAATTAACTTTGGAAAAATTAAATTAGTATTTTTATTAAAAAAATTAATATTCATTTAAAATTATTTACAATGTAATACGTTTTTACGTGATTTTACGTTTTTAATATATACATTGCACAATACATAGGTTAGGTTATATCATACTCTTTTATATAGAAATAAACTAAGTAATTATGTATTTTTAATCAAACCGTTTTAATTAATATATAACTTGTTATTTAATATAAATGTCCATGTTGAAGCATTGAAATATAACAAGTTTATTAGAAATAATAAAAATTATATTTTATATTACATTAAAATACGCAGAGTAATTTAAATTAAAAACAAATATTTTGTTTAATCATACGACGTTTTTATACGAAATAAACAAGTATTAAGTAACTATCATAGCGGTAAAAGCGAAAGAAAAGATAAATATTATTAAAAGAGCCAATTGAAAATTTTTTATTTTAGTTAAGTACGTATAGATTTCATTAGTCGTAATTCGAAAAATAATATTATATATGTATACAATGAAAATTAAGTGCGCCGTGTAGTTAAGAAATAATTTTTCGAAATGAACATAAAACTTTATCCGTTCGCAGAATTGTGCGTTGGTAAAAGGAAATTAATCAGTTACAGAAATTAAAAAGAAAATTTATGTATTATACAAGAGTATGCTACACACGTTCAAAACACGGCAGAAAACATCTTCACGTAATTCTAATAGTACATATTGAATAATTATCGTAGGTTAACGATTTTGATATCAATAGAAAGATGAGAACTTAAACTATGATCGTACGCCAGTTATTAATTTTAATTTAAAATTGTAGTTTATATATACATTTGAAAATAAGTATTTTTTTAATTTTTATATATATATATTTTTCAACAGTTCATAAAACAAAGTAGAATAATTATTAATCGCAAAACGCTGGCCTACGTTAATAATTTCTGTTCTCGATTTTCTATTGGTACTAAAATTATTAATCTACAATAATTACACAATACGTACTATTGAAACTTTTTATGTTTTTTTAAACAAATAGCGTAATTATACAATAGATAATAAAAATTGGTACCAATACGGGAATATTTTTAAACTACTTTCAAAGTATACTAAAATATTCTTTATTTGTTAGGTTTTTATTTTTCTTAAATTTTTTTATGAAATTTTAAGAAAAATGAAAATCTTATAATTTACAAGTATTTAAGTACATTTAAAAATATATCCGTGTCGATCAGTACCACTTTTTAATGTTGCGTAATCACGATATTTGTGAACAAAACTGTTTTGCTATGAAAAATGTTTCCTTGGACTGTAGTTGTAATTAAAAACCAAAGTTTGACAAAATATTGTAGACAAAATTATCTGTGTTCCATCGTTGTCTTTTTTTTTTTTTTTTAATATCACAAGTATAACTGACCAAAAAAAAAGTTTTTTTTTATTATTTAATATTTTTGAAAAAGAACGACGGTAGAACACAGATAATGATATCTACAAGATTAGGTTCTTAATTATAACTAGAGCCCGAGAACTAATATTTTTCTCGCAAAACCGTTTTTTTTTTACGATAAAATAACGCACGTATGGCGTCCTCTTAAGAGGATGCTATACCCGAATTTTTTGTCTCCGTCCATTTAATTGGCAATATAGCAAAATTATACAACGCAAAATTGAATTTATGGCATTTTGGTTAGATTTAGAGCTTAAACACGTATTATGAAATTTAACGAGAAGAATAATTTTGAGTGAACCTCATGGGCTTTTTGTAAAATATTGTCAGAAAAAAAAGAGTTACGGCATTTTTAGTTTTTGATATTTTTAAATACCTTTAACTTTTTCGTCAGACGATATTTTACGAAATGCCCATAAGGTTCACTCGAAAATATTCCTCGCTTTAAATTTTGTAATAGGCGTTTATACTCTAAATTTAACCTAAACGCCAAAATTTTAATTCTGCGTAGTGTGATTTTGCTATATTATCAGATGTTAGATAGACAGAGACAAGAAATGCGAGTGTAACATCCTCTTAAGCACTATTGTTAAACCACCAGGTTCAATGTTATTGGGAAATGAGAAATTTAGGAGGTAATTTTAGTTCGTTATATATATTTCTACTATTGATTAGGTAGTGTTTATAATAACTAAGAATCAACGAACAATGTATACACGACAATGTAATTATATAAATATAGAAAATATAGCGTATTGTTAGTATCATTAAATAACATAAATAATATAGCCAATCGAGAAAATTAATATCGATGTTAAAAAGTTAGGAATAGTATGTATATATATATATTATGTTATAGGACATTATAACATTATAATATATAATGGTTATTGTTAATATATATATGTATTATAGTGAAATGAGGTTAAAAATAAAATCTAACTTACTTGCACCTTCACCAAAAGCAGATAGGTCGGCTAGGGGAAAAACAGAAATAGAAAATAAGAGTAAGTATAAATATATTACGTACTACGTATAAGTATGGCGCGTAAAAGAATTATGGACAATTCCAAAATTCGGTGTACGCACGTATTATATAGGTATATATATAGAAAAGCGTTAACAAACGTTAAGTGTATTCAATGGCCCGATAAAAACCGGACGTCTACGATATCTAAACTAGTATATAATATTATATATAGATAGTGCTGTTCTTCCAAAGCTTTTAGACTAATGAAACACGGAGATCTTTCCCATTCGGGTGTGTATAGATATATATATATATACGTAGTAGAAATTTGACGCCCGCGTTATTATTATTTATTTTTTCACCGCCGCGCCGTAATCCACAATACGCGCGCGCACGTTTTTTTTTTTTGTCATCTACAAACTATAATATTAAATTATATAATATACATAGGTATATTATTATTATACACACTGTGTTGCGCCGCGTACAATATGCGCATCGCGTTTAATTAATAATACGGTTTTAATTTTATATCGTGTTTACAGCGTTTACACAATGGTGTAATTACAACAACGATTTCGCAGACAATGAAAAGCTTAGGATGAAAAAAAAAAAAAGTATAAAAATTCATTACGTAATCACACGGCGAGCTTTACGCGCGCGGTGTCTAGGAATAACAATATAATAATGATAATAATAATAATAATAATAATAATAATAATACAATATAACCGCCACCGTCGCCGTCGCAACGCGAAAATAAGCTGCTGTGCTTTTCCGCCGAGACTTTTCGGGGTCAAAAAGGCGACGCGAGAGGAACGACTACGGCGACAACAACAAACATTTTACCATAGCGTAAGTAAATATGCATGTCAGCAGCTGCTATAATTCGCCATTTTCGCCATCACATGGAATAAACGATAACAATTATATCTTGGATGAAAGAGTCTTGGTATATTAATAACAATAATATTATGTGAATAAAGCACGGATTAAGATATACAGGATGCCGAACGGCACCTTATCAAGTGTTAGACAGAATGTTCTTATTTCCCGGTCTGACTTACAGCGCTATTTTGTTGCGGTGGTGGATTGTGAACTGATACAGCGTGACCATTTATTCAGAATCCAGGACAATTTGTCAATCGAACATAATAATTTATTATTTATTATATATCTGCGGTGATAATCATGACAAAATGGTGATAACTGAATAATTCGTGTTGATGATAACTGATATTTTATTTACCGCATTAGTTCGAAATTCACCGCTATCATCATTTAGCGCTACAAGTCAAATTGAGTAAAAAGAACATTTCAGACCGGGTAAAACAATGATAACAGATCGTCGTTCGACATCCTGTAAGTTTTAATTCGTGGTATAAAGGTGAAACACGACGTCTTGAACGTGAACTATAAGATAGTGTGGACTGGAAACGACGAGGAAGGCGGGTATGGTGCGATTACATTTTGTTACGGTGAAATTAGTAAATGGAGGAATCTAAGCGATAATCTATCATGCGAACCTAGCGAACATATGTCATACCACACACACGTAGCATATTGTAGTCTGCGTATGAATATGTTGTCAAAACTATAAACTAGGCGGCGTTTTAATCGCATAGATTCCCCCACCTTGATATTTACCGTAACAATTTGTCTGCACGTATTAAATCCGTCGTTTCCAGTCCATACTATCTTAGTTCGTGGTCTCGAATAAACAAAATGATAATGCGAGTGTTTTTATTTATTAATAGATATTTTAATTCATAACAATATTACAATAATTTTAAATTAAGCCGGAAATAATTTTTCCTTGAATTTTGTCGTTTATTCCACGTCTGGGAAACATTTTCTGAGCCGTGTCATCTAACTCATATGCCTATTTACTTATGCCATGCATTTTACAATATAATAAACTATTATAATGTATACAATTATTAATATGCATATACATTTTATATACTTATACCTATATTAATATCATTAATAATATATACGCGGATTAGGGGGCGTTCAAATATTACGTCAACACATTTTTGGCCCCCTCTTCCGCCTTGTCAGCACATTTCAGACCCCCCCTACTTTATTACGTCAGCATATGTCCGACGACCTATTTGTATTTAATAATAATAAAAAAAAATGTCCGAATTCTATATGAATTAATTGAAAACAAACGAAAAATTTCGTTACATATATTGAATTGAATTTTACATATTTTGATAAAAATAAGTACGTATTTTAATTTTTTTCATTACTGCATGGTTCTACTCCCCCCTATCTCTCTTGTCAGCAAATGTAAGCACACGACAAACCCTCCCTTCCTCTATGTGCATACGTAATACTTGAACGTCCCCTTATATGTGAATACTCGGCCCGAAAACGATAGATCGACGAATACCGTCTGTCTTCAGATAGGCTCCACAGTTATCAGTGTAGTTACATACAACTATATAAATTATTTTGCTGAATATTATTGTATAAATAATTTATCATTTTTGATGTGATGATAATAAATAATAATAAAACAACACAGATTTCAGTTTGTCTCACGGGAATAAAGTTTTAATTTGTGGTGTGTGTGTGTGTGTGTAAATAATAAATATATATATATATCGTGGTCATACTGATTCCCGTGGAGTTATCAGTGACCAAACGTCATCGTTTTTGTTTACATTGCGAGTGATCTATCTGTATTCATATAATTTGTGATATAAATATAATATTTTGCTTTTTATTGTAACTACACGTTTGTTAATAATATTATTAAATTGACATAGACGTAAATCTTTTTCTAAAATCGAGGTCACGCTCCGTGTAAACGCATTATTCGTTATAGATTATTATAAGCTACTCTTCACCAAAATATAATTCTTCAATTTATTTATTACTTCGTAATCGTACGTAAATTTTTAATCCATGCTTTACTTAATGTTGTCGATCGATCTCAGAATTTTCAAATAGTTACAACGCACGATTATGAAAATACGAGTACATATCCGACGTACATAATATGAGCGACATTAACTTGACTTGACGAGACACGTTTCGCGTATTAGACGGTTAATATAATATAAAACTATACAAAAAGTTAAAATACGACGCGAGCTTTATACTCAAATAGTTTAATTCTCCATCGACATATTATAATAATAATATAGCGTTAATATATATAATATAATATATAAGACGAATATACGTTTTTAGAGTATATGGCATGTCGAAGGAATCGACGCATGTTAAAAATAATATACTCCAGACATAGCCCACAGCGTTATCGGGTGTGCTTTTAAGTTTCGAAATCAGTTATGCATAAAGGGGTTTGGCACATTTGATGTTGCTTAAACTTTATATAAAACTTTCATAATTCAAAATATATATGTATATATATATGTATAAAGTAACTTCTTAATTTTAAAACCGTTTTTTTAACGTAAGGCTATCAAAGGCGCGCGGCTGCCGCAGGAATAATAATCTAAAATATAATCTAGGAGTAATATGTTTATAGCTATAGGCAGTGTATGCGTGTAACCGTGTGTTTATAGGTAGGCGTTTGACTGGATTTTATATAATAAAAATCATATTTGAATATCTCGGGGAAAAAAAAAAAAATAAAAAACTTATCGATATCGTAATCAAATGGAAAAGAGTTTTTAAATAATTTAAAAAAAAAAAAAAAAAAAAAAATGTAATTATATATTATGGGGTAAAACGCGAAAAAATTCGGCTTCGGGAATCGGTTTGATGTTGGAGTATATAGTATTATTATATGCAGTGAACACACAAAGCACTGTACCCTCAGAAATCCTATTTCGAAGATTACGCGAGTGTTTTTTTTCTCCCCCCCTCCCCTCTTGTATATTTATACTTTGCGAGTACGCTGTATACATATTATTCGCGTATACCTCTCTATATACCTACGACTTACGAGCGTGTGATGGTGGGCGTGTGTATATATAGGTATGCGCGTGTGTGTGTGTGTGTGTGTGAGCGCGTGCACGCATACAAATTCGGTTTTATGTATATATATTTTTTAATGTTAATATATATATATATATTTTTTTTTTTTTGAATCGATAACCACACGTTCGTCGGTCGCGGCTCGGCACTCGTAATCTAGGAACGGAAAAAAAAAAAATAAAAAAAAACGCACGTGTAGTGTGTATACATCGTATTATTCACACACACACACACACACACACACACACACACACACACACACACACACACACACACACATATATATTTTTTTTATTGTCTGCACAACTCCCATTGTGTGATAACCGCACGTACTTGCCGCCGCGGCCTGTGCGCACACACGAGGTGGCGGAAGACGGGGAGAGCATCATCGGCATATGCATGTAATTTCGGTTAATTACGGGAAAACGGTTTTTCGGCGAGAGGGCGAGCGGCATAACGGGCGGCGAGAGGGGGCCTCGACGGTAACATTGTCTGTGTGCGACGACTACCGTACCCCTCCCCATTACCCCTCTCTCCAAAACCGAAATCCACAACGACGAACGCAACGCGCACAATACCAAAATAATAATAATAATAATAATAAAAAATCCGGTTGTTTGAAAAAAATTCGCGCGAAAGAGTACGTTATTACGTTTATAATAATATAATATGTTTGTGTAAATCTCTTCCCATACACACTCGCGTGTATATTATATAATATATATATATATATTATATTGTACGGCAAACGCCAACGGGAATTGTGAAAATGTTTCCGCCGCCGAGAAAGTATACGACAACGAATGGATTTGGTCGACAGCTGCCGGGTAGATATAATTTGAGATTTTAATTAATTTTATTAAAACACAAATTCAATTTAATATTATTACCTACCTACCGGTTTTATAGCTACACGTCCTGCATACAGGCATATAGTATAAGTAAATAGGCACGTCAGCTTTAATTCCATTTTCGCTATCACTATATACGCATGTGTTCCCCGGACATGGAATAAACGATAACACGGATGAAAGAAGAGTCTTGGTATCTTAATAATAATAATATATGTACAAAGGTGAAACACGTCTTTAAACAAAATGATAATGCTAGTGTTTTATTAATAGATATTTTAATTCATAACAATGTTACTATTACAATAATTTTAAATTAAGCGGGAAATAATTTTTCCACGAATTTTGTCGTTTATTCCATGTCTGGGGAACATTTTCTGCGCCGTGTTATGTAACTGACATGCCTATTTACTTATGCCACGCATATAGGTATCTGGTGTGGTAACGCGAAAAAATAACCCCGGAAAAAAAAAACCCCGGAATTTTAGACCCCGAAAAAATAACCCCGGAAAAAATAACCCTGAGAAAAAATAACCCCGAGAAAAAATAACCCTAAATATTATTTACTAAGATACCTTACCTATTATACTACACAACTTTAGATAACACAGAATTTAGAATTTTTTCTTTTTATTTAATAGTTTTCAATTAAATAACAATTATACAATGCCACATATATGA
>JAIPRL010000107.1:44137-91474 GCA_025469235.1 Pemphigus obesinymphae
CTGTAGTAAACCCATATTATCTAAAGATTGTTATCGAATATCGACATTTTAAAAATGACAGTTACAATTGATAAAACGCTCACAGAAAACATTGTTTAGGAACCGTGCGCAATTTCACACATTTCAATCTAATAATAAATTATACCTTTACCTATATTATTTAACTAATATTAAAAATTATTAAACTATATACCAACCTACATATTTTGGCGTTGAGTTACTTGTAGAATTATTTATACATATTTATTTATATATATATATACCTACAACTAAAATTTAATTAAATATTTATTACATTTTAGTAGGTACCTACATTATTTCCGTGGTTATTTTTTCTCGGGGTTATTTTTTCTGGGGTTATTTTTTCTCGGGGTTATTTTTTCCGTGGTTATTTTTTCGGGGTCTAAAATTCCGTGGTTATTTTTTCCAGGGTTATTTTTTAGGGGATTCATCTGGTGTATATACCGGATACCGGAGTGTATAACGTACTTTGACATTAGTTCGAGTCCGATCTGACTCTTATTATTAATTTCGTAGGTGATTCAAACATTTCGCCTCCATCGCCGTGCATATTTTTTGTATAGCACTATGTGTATAGCCTCTATTCAATGAGACCTGCATTGCAGTCAGCCGCGAAGTGGATCTAGCTTTTCGTGCTTTTAGCAACTCTTTCCCCCATTCCTTAATGGTCATTTCTGTAGGTGTATATCGGTGACCAGGGGAGGAGCATGTCCCCCCCCCCCCCCGGAGAATAACTTTACAACGGATTATTGTTCAAACCGGTAGTTTATAATATAAAAACTTTATAATTTATTTAAGTCTGCCCCCCCTCAGAAATTTTTCCTACGAACACCCGCCCATGCCTCTATCTTCTTATGCAGTCACTTTCACCCAAAAGTATAAATGTAAGTATATCTAGGTAATCAGTTTATTGTTTTTCAGTTCATTATTAGATTCCGGGATGTGTCAAAAAAGTAAGTCCCGAGTCATGTAAAAAAGTGCATTTATTCATATTTAAATGGTATTTATTTAGGTTTAAATTAGGATGCACCTACAAGTTTATTTACTTCAGAAATTAATATATGTATATATAAATAATTATAATATTATAATAGTTCATTATTTTTATATCACGTAGACCTCGCTAGCGTGAAGTTATACATATATATTATATTATATATGGCATACAATATCGTAATACGAAATATTTCCAGTCTATATCTGTTAAATGGCACATAGATATCACAATGTGCCGTCACATTTGAGATCATAAACAAACGTCGCATAGATTACTACATAATCAATGTGCACACAGGGTATGTTTTCTTTTTTTCTTGTTTTGGAAAAAACCTGATCTATATATTATTTTCTTTTATTTGTGGTTTTGGACATGAACATAATAACTAAATGGACTCGGTGGCGGATGATGGGTTGAATTCTGGGGAGGACTTCTCCAAAAATAAAAAATATTAATTGGGAAAGTAAACAAGAATTGTTTAAATATCATATACATAAATCGAGTGCAGCATACCGAGTACCTTTTTAACACGAACAGTATAATGAAATATGTATAATATTTTCTATTGTTTTTGTATACATAAATATTTACCAGACAATTTGATATACCTAATTAATTATTATTTATTATTCAAGAGAACGACGAAGCTACAAATTATCAACGATAAACTAGCATTGGAAATTTTCATTTTCATCAATAAATATTATACATAAATACATAATATAACACATAACAAACATAATATAAAAAAAAAAAAAACAAATAATAGATAGTTGGTTATCTAGTGCTCTGCGTATCGGTATTTCGATTTTAATTACTCATAAAACGTATTTACACGCATAAAATTATATTGATAATGGCCACATAGGGGAACACAATACGTTCGTTTTTTAACATTTATTTCTTGTTTAATTTTTCTATGATATATAAATGAAAAATGCGAAAGTAATATTTTTATTCAAATTTATAAATACAATAATAAAGAGGACATATAACCACTTATAATTTACTTTTAAAATGTATTTAAACATTTTTCAGTTGTTATTTTTCTTAAAACTCCATTATAATTGCTTATAAATCGGGTGTGGACCATTCTCGAATAATATTATAATATGGAACAATTAGAAATCATTAAAGTTAACAATTTTAATTAAAAACAATAATTATAAAATACTAGTTTTTTTAAAATTTTTAGTAGAAAATTTTTTTAATACATTATCGTCCTTATTTTTAGGGCTAAAATCAATTTATGTTTCATTTTGGCAATAAAATTTAATTTAATTAATTAATTTTAAGAAATTTCATTATATTAATAATTGTAGGTAATAATTTAATATGCAAGCAAACAATAGTTATCTGAATTAATTATTATACCTATTTTATAAATTACATAAATTTTATAAATGTACATTTAAAAAATATTACGAATTATAATCTAAAAATTGCATATTTACAAGCTTTCATTTGAATAATTATTATTGATTTAATTACTTTTTCCCTGTTTTCCAAAGTAGGTATAATCATAGAAATATAGCACATGTTAATAATTCAAGTAAATACCAAGAGGTGGCTGATGGTCTAAGGGGCGGGTGAGACTCCTGTCCTCTGAATCCACTACGGAATGGACTGCACCTTTTCATACTAACTGTCAATTAAAACACTTGAAAAATATGTGTTAAGTAAATACGACTATTGGTCTACCTATATAATATGTGGATAAATGGTAATCCATTAATATTCTGATTGTTATAAATACTTTACGCAGTTAAGGATACAGGTTACGAAAAGTAGCTATATTTTTTAGGCAAGAAGTTTCTCTATAATTTAAAATTTCGTTATTAACTATAATACATGTGACTAGTCAGGGTCGGCTCAAGCTATAGACGAGCTAGGCGCCAACCTAGAGTGATACTATCATATATAGATGGCATTTTTATAAAAATGATAGTGATCCTTATTTTAATGTAATTTGTATAGTTGACTTTTTTTTATTTGCTTGTTTTAGTCAATAATTTGTAGGTTTGAGGAAAAGTTGATGACAGTTTTATTTTGGTAGCGGTAAAACTTGGTTTTGTCCATAGTAACATATTTTTGATTAAGCCGGTCCTACGCCTAACGCTTAAACAGCAAATGATTAATATTAATAAACAATGATATTGATATCAAAGATTGTACAAAGTGATTGTTGATTTAGCTGCTACTGTACTAATTGTACCTATACCTCTCCATGTCAATCAAATTTTTTCGCTAAGAAACTTCACAACGTCACCCCAGCTATAATTTTCTTTACCGGAATACATTATAAACAAAAATGTCATAACAGGAGTAATAATTATTGTAGATATCATGGAACACAAATGAGTTAATAATTAATTTTTCTTCCATAATATACTTCCCCCCTTGTTTTCTCATTACATGTTATCCGAGGAGTTTTGACATGAAGCGCAGATGACTGAAGATATAATTTCGAGGATATTATTTGACATGGAGGGATGGAACTACATATTACACCATAATTTCTATATCACCATCAATGGCAACGATAATTATTATTATGATGATAATTGAATTAACTAAATCAATATGTTCCAATCCCCGAGTTTTAATAAAACATTAAAGGGTCAGAGTAGTTAATAGGGATTAAGGTTCGTTTCGACGATGGGCACAGGTAGACGATTGAGACGGAAAAGGAGTGAAGGTCTGTGTTATCGACGTGCGTTTGGAGTGAAAATAAAAACAGTCCGTCAATTGATGGCTAAATTATTATTATTACTATTATATTCAATCGCTGGCGAACACATACAATAATAATAATAATAATAAACATTGATTTATGTTCATGGATTAATAAACCCCGATACATTTTTTTCGGCATACATTATATTACATAATGTACGACAACGCGTCAAAGTGTAATTAGCTAATGGGTCGTCTATTGGGTAATCTACAACAAACTATTATGGAACAGGAGAGATAAAAATGCCGATTATGGTACAAGTGTATACGACAATATAACCCAGCGCTGGTAATATAGCGTTGTTTACGGGGACTTTTTCATTATAAAAGCTAAAATTTTCATAGACTATGTTGATATAGTTAATTATTTAGTCGATTGGAAATTATATAAAACCTAAATTATAACATTTTAGTTTAATAATATCGGCAAAAATTGACGTCGGTAATACGTACCTAAACATGATAAGAATTAATTGAGTTTAAAATATCAATATTGTTTTTTTTTCCGTATATAATATATATGTATATATAAATTAGTAGTTTTTTGACTAGAATCTGATATTTTTTTCAGACATGAGATTAAAAAATTTAATTAAAATTAAACACGACTTCAAAATATTCGATAAAGTTTACACGAGAATATATACAATATTATTTTTTTAATGTTTTACTGCTGACGATACTCGGTTAGTACCTATGTAAATTATTTGTTGTGGCTATTAAGATGTTTTATTTTCGAACAAAAAAGTGGTAGATGTAAATGATATTTTGAGAAATGATAATAGTTGTCACCGTTTAGGCTGTTAGAATATATCATACGAAACTATAAATAACATGACACGGGTAAAATGAAGAAAACATTTTTATGGAGACTTAATTGTTAAATGTTCATTAGTTGTAAATAAAATACATTACAAGTCGTATATTTTCGATTAAAAAAAAAAAAAACGCAATAATAACAGTACGATAAATTTAAAAAAATAATGAGTTTATCGTTTGACGTATAATGCAACGGAAAGAAAGATTTTACTAATATCTTATATCTTTCAATTACATTATGCAAAAATATTAATGCAAAAAAAAAATGGCATTAAAAACTGTGTACATAATATATACAATAATTATTGTGTATAATATACACAATAAAAAATAAAAACACTAATAGGTACACTAAACGGCAGAAGGAAGAGTAATAATATCATATTAAGTGTATATAAAGTTGTGAACTATGTTTAAAAACACTACAGTGAGTTTGATGGAGACAAAAAATGTCCACAAAGTGTAAAAGTGTATACGGTGCAAAAACTACGTCAAAAAGTGCAATCAAAACACAAAAGGTGCAAAACATCATAAAAAAAAAAAAAAAAAAAAAAAATAGTATACATATTTTTAATTTCAAAATATTCGCGCACTTACTTAGATTAATAATTTTTTTAACGGCATTTTATCCGTTAAAACATGTTCAAATGTAGCATGAAATACACACATAAAAACAATAATTTCTTTAGGAAGTAAAGCATATAAATGGTTGAGACTTTAGATAAAAAGATTGTATTTATATTCAAAACTGCTCTTTTAGAAAACGCGTTTTGTTGTTCTGGGCAGTCGGTCAAAAATTAATTAAAAGCTTACAGTGGGTGAAAAAAAAACGAATAAGAATAATTTTTTAAGTGGGAAAAGTTTGAGAATAAAGACATTCGACCTCTGGCGCCATTAATTAGTTTTATAATTAGGCCTGGAAATTAACCGTTTTAAAATTTCCACTTTTACTGTAAGCTAAATATATATATATATTATATAACACAATTATATGTGTTTTTCGTTGTTGTTGTTCTCATTAAAACAACAATAAAATATTAGACCCCCGTCAAAATATAATTTTGTTTTTAAAATCAAGTTTGTTTAAGCCGTTATTTGGTAAAAAATATACCTTCCCCCCTAAAATAAACAAGTAAATAATGATAAAGACTATGGATATATAACTGAAACACCATTATCTTAATGTTAGAGAATACGTGTGAAACATGGGTATATATCAAAAGTCCACTATAAATATTATGATCCTCGTCATAACCACAATACGGTTTCGGATAACATTGATAATGGTAGAGAAAATCAGAAAGTTAAAACTGGATTGATTTTTTCGGAATTTGGTTCAAACCGGGTTTTAAGGTTATCCCGGTACCCCAGTAATACCATGTAAAGTCGGGTTTAAATTTTTTTTGTATTTTTGAATGTAGACAAAAACTGGATTTACTGGTTGTGAAAACGGGTGTAATTTTTATCATTAATGTTCAATTGTGGTCAACAATAGATTAAATTTATCCCGGGTTCAAATTTTTCGACACTACTATTAAGAGAACGCTACACTTAAAAATGTATGGTAGGTGGCAAAATTGTACTTTCGTAGTTTAAATGCTACTACTATAAGTCTACAATAAACATTGAGACATAAATTATACAGTTTAAAAGATGAAAACTTTTTCTATGTTTTTTTTTTTTTTTTTGTAATTAGATTTTAAAAATAATGTTTAATTTAAATCGGCTTCCAACAAAACATATGGTTAATTTTTCATCTTTCAAACGGTGGTTATATAATTTTGTTTCTTACGTTCTTTTAAAGTTATACGGCAATTATTGAATATTGCGTATACAGGTTTCTTTTTTCTTTTTTTAAATAAATATCGTGATTACACAGAAAAAAAAAAAAGAAAAAAACGGTAGATACTGACAAAGGTCTATTTTTTAAATTGCTTAAAAAATATATATGTAAAATACTTTTCATTTTTCCTAAAATATCGTCAAAACGTCACATCCCGTACAAAACCCGTTATAAATATCGGGCGTGTGTAGCGTCCTCTTAAAATTCAAATTCCAAACGAATTGAACATTTTTCAGATGCCGATTTTCAAGTTCATTCGCCGCGGGTTTCGGGTTTAGGTTTCGCGGGGAAACCCGAGTTTTTACGCTTGTGTCACCGGACCTGCCTATGGAGAATACCCGAGAAAAATAACGACGGACGGGTGGTTACCTGTTTCTCCGGTGGTGGCCACAATGGGCGGCGAGGGCGGCCCGTGCCCGAATCCGTTGACGGCCGATATGGTGAACTCGTACTGCGTGTACGGGCTCAGCGGCCGTATTGTGTAGTACATGGTGACCACGCCACTGATGACGCCCGGCGATTGGGACGCCGAACGGGGCTTGTGCGATATCGTGTAGTACTGTATGTCGTCCGGGTTGGGGTGCGACCAGCTCAGCTTGACGGACGTGGACGTCACGTCCGACACTTTGACGTCAATCGGGGGACTGGGCAACGCTATAATATCATTGATAACGACCACGATTAATAATAATTAAATAACGGTATGACGACGTCAAAAATTAACCGCACGTCAAATGTTAATATAAATATTAATAATATTACTATAATATAGTCGTGTTGGGCGGTTGGTCACAGCTGAATCGTCAATACGAATTTTACACACAAATCTATAGAGAATGACGTATTCACCATAATAAAATTATGATAAGATAAAATGCCGATTACGCGATTCGGACAAATAGAAAACGCTAAATTTTAATACAAGTACACCCATCAAATCGTATAAATAATCATTTCCGTTTAAAATTTAAATACTATAATGAAATTTACGTACACATCCGCAGCCCCTCCCCCCCCCCCCTCCCACATTATAAATGTCATGGTTTTTTTTTTTTTTTTTATACGCAAATGTTTAACACGTAATTTATTAATTACTTATTTATTAATTTAGCATGTATTTGCACGACTATTTTCACAGTCGTACGAATTTAGTCGTCATTTAGTTATAATTAGGGTCCAGATGTTGACGCCCAAGAAAAAAAAATGAATTTATGACCTAAAAAACTCAAAAAATGCCCTAATAACTTACAAAAATACCCTTGAAAATTGAATTTATAAACTGAAAACATGAAAAAAAACCCTTTAAAATTGTGCAAATTACTTAAATAATTAATTTTTTTAGTTATTATTTTATTAATTACAATTAATATACATGCATATTAAATAACTAAAATACATCAATTGTAGTTTGAATTTTAAAATTGGTTTTATGTAAAAAATAAAAATATATAATTATATAATTATAACAATAGTCAACTCGTGACTAATTTTCTGACGATTATTGAAAAATAGTTAAAAAATTATCTAAAATAACAAAAATGATGTTAAAATTTCAAAAAATGCCCTAAAAAATAAAAAATAAAGCCAAAAAATGCTAAAAAATGTAAAATAAAAATTAGTTATTTATAGATTCGTATGTTGTTGAATGATATTTTTAGATAGGAAAGCATCATCTAAGACATTCCAAAAAAAAATTGCAAAAGTAATCAACATCCGGGCCCTATAGTTATACCATTTAGCGGGGGAGGTGGGGGATAGAGACGCTTGTCTACAGCTTCAGCCGTGCCGTGAAAATATATATTTTCATACTTTTTTTGTGCCAATATTTAGCGTGAAATAAGTAGCACGTTAGTCTTCATAATTCATTGGTCATTATTTCCTGTGTATTACACTTCCTTTACAACTTTTATAGATGTACTATATGAAATATATGACTATATCAAGTGCATTTCATAATGAGTAATAATAAATTAGAGGAAAAGTCGAAATGCATTTTTTTTTTAAATACTGGGAAACTGCATACTACATATTGCATAATAATGTAATAATGCAATATTTATTATTAAACAATACCTTATATATACTAAATATTTGCGTATAAAAATCATGGTATTTATAATAGGAAGGGGGAACTGGGGACAAGTAAGTATAAATTTGATTTTTTTTTTTAAACTCAAATAGTTGGTCTGATGTTATTATTATGATTATTTTAACATAAATTAATGTCTAGTTTGTAAAATATTAAGTAATTTACATATCTAAATACCGACATTGAAATAAAAAAAGACAAAAACATATTATTATTAATAACCATTTTAATTTACATTAGTCGGTTTCGAACATAAATATGTGTGTTCGTCCTGTAAATTTGTCAGAGCTCTAAAATGTATTTACTAATTAATAATCAATAATTTTATATTCGATTTCAATTACATATAACATATAAATAACATAAACAAAAACGTATTAATACGAATTGGGATATAGTATTTTTGTAATTTACTCAACGTCAAACATTTTGTTTTAAATTATAATTTTTAATTGTTTACCGAGGCGTTTGATAAAATGTCTAATTTTACTACCATGCATAACCGTGACATAACATAATACACCACAGTACACCACTTATGATAACAACGTCAACGACAAACAACAGTGATAACGCTGAACGCAGTGTTGTGTAGGATGTCCTATGGAGATTTACTATACGAGTATATGTATATATATATATATTTAAAACGTTGGGATATAGGGATTATATAATAGCAGTACCCCGTGCCACTTTATAAATCCTCACGGGACGTATCATGTATGGGATATATATCTACCAGATACCAGGTATATTAAACCCACAGCACTCGGCAGTATATATCATCACACGGCCCAAAAAGTCGGTTGCCGCTGTAATCGGTTTCGTGTCGGGTCGCTTGACAATAGAATTCCTACAAAATTAACAGGTATATTATTATATATATACACCGTCGCCATGGCGGTTGTTTCGACGCAGTTAAAGAAACAGAAACTGGAGGGTGGAAAGCTAAAGGGAAATTTCAAAAATAAATACCAGAGGCGCAAAACGTTAAGTATAATGAAGGTATATAAAAACGAACAGAACAGTGTTAAAAATACAAAGTTAAGAGAAACGTTTAAATATAATGTGACGGCAGGTTATCAAATAAATGTAATTTTCGAATAATGAACAGCCCACGCAATTTATTAATGTAAAGTTGTATTATGAGGTACCGGCAACCCGAAAAGGATATTATATCCCGTTAAATACATAAAATAAGATTTACTCGAGTTCGGTTTTTTTACGCTTTACACGAATAACCCCTACGCATACACATCCATTTTTCAGATTCACGAAACTGCGATATTATATTATATACATACTTTACTCGTTCTACCGCCGTAATCTTTCGTTTATAACCGGCACGCTGTACCTATACTTTTGATACGGAAATACTGTAGTTCTCACTATGGTTATATTTTGCATAATATGCACGGGAATATAATATACCAACTCTTTGTACCGCCGAGCTCCCAAACTTACACACGATTCTATAATAATAATGATAATAATAATAATAAATTATCTAATATGCGGTAGCGCGATGTCAAGTATTAGACGCACGTTAATGCAATTTAATATACAATCACCCAAGTCGGAATATGAAATGCGGTTCGCTGCCGATATCCGAAGAACTATAATGTCTGAACAATATTGGTTGTAAGACTTACTACTTATATAAGAGGAATTCGCACCAACTTTAATCACATTTAACCCTTAACGAGCTAAGTTCAACTATCTATCTAATAATCACTGTAGTAGGTACTTAAGGTAGATTATTGGCCGTACATATATGTACAAGTGTGGGTTTAATTAGTTTCATAAATCCTTAACATAGTTTTATCTTTCGACAATCTCTTCGCTGATAAATCGTATAGGGAGGGGGCTCGTTTAATTTGTGTTTGGTTGAAAAAACGTCAACTTACTCAAAACTTTAATGAAAGTTGTCGCTTCGATCATGCCCAGAGACGAGGCGGCTATACACGTGTAATTATCAGAAACCTCAACGTTGGTCAAATTTAACACGTTTCTTCCCACGGGTAATTTGTCTTCGGGCGAGAGTTCCGTGGTCTTGCCTCGTCGCCACTTCACATACGGCATTGGTGAACCGATAGCTACGCAGGCGATGCTGATGTTTTCTCCGATTTTCACCTTTTCCATAGTTGGCGGAGGGATGGAAAATTGTGGCGGCACTCTACGAACTGGAAAAAAAAAACAAAATATAATGATTATTGGAGTATAATATTAAAATAAGTTAAGTTAGGTTAAGTTACATAGCTACTTTTTTAGATGTCAATCTGAAAAAAACAAGTAAATATACATATACCAATAATCTTATTTTAGTGCGGTTGTCAAAATCAATAAAGAGAGGAAAAATAATACAAAATTATAATACACGCAACGGTAACGGATATCGTAATTGTTTGGGGAATTCTGCTGTCAATAAATTATCTAGACAGGACCTTTTTCGATTACGAAAACAGCACTTAAGCGAATTACCGTACACGAGGACAATACAGGCGAATAATGTTGTTGGACGACGCCGATGACGATGACGGTACGAGACGTCGAGTATTCAACTCGAAATAACTTGATTATCGTAATTGTATGGTATTTTTAATGCACCCGATGTATGTGGCACCGTAAAATTTGCTTTTAACTTACACAGACTGTCTAAAATGTAGAAATTTGCTCAAGTTGATTAAGAAAGTTTCGAGTATTTTGTTCGAGCAAAATTAATGCAAACGTTCTACTGAACTAAAGGAAACGATGACGTCACACAATTGGAATGATGGAGAGCGACTTATTATAATATAACGGAAATATAATAAGTTTTGAACAATTTTTTACCCCAGTTTTTTTCCTAAACTTTATTTCTAAACACTTAGAACTATCAACGAACAAAATGCATGTCACATGAACAGATTGAACATACAATATGAAAAATGTTAGGTATAATGTGCTATATCGTAATTTAGTTATTATGTGAAAATGTATCAGTATATTTATTTATTAAATATCTGCTATACATTTTTAATTTCTACGACTTATTTCTAAAAAAACATTATAAAATTAAGACCCAAATTGAAATGAATGCTAATGTTTACAGTGAAATAATTATTTTATAACTACTTATTTTAATTAAAAAATATATTGATTGTAATAAGTACATTATTGTGATTATGTTTCTTTTAAAATTATACATAAATATTATATATTATTTTACATATATCTTAATTTGTATCCATTTTTAAACATAAAATATATTACTGAAAACACAAACAATATATTACATCATCTAATAAAGTAATATTCAAACTAATGATGTATAATACGAACAAACAACAGTGGACAATTTGGCTTAATTTTTAATTCGATATTTGTTCAAATTGTTATGTATTATTATTATAGTAGGTACTGTGTAATATTTAAATCATTAAAAATATATTGTTATAATCGAGTAATAAAAACTGGTAATAAAAATGTAGAACAATTAAAAAATAAAACAATATTATAAAACGGAATACGCGTATCTTGTATACGTGGTTTGGTAAAATTATTAACGCACCCCTCGGCCACAATACTAGTTACAACTTGCAATGTTACTGTAATACGATTGTTGCCAACAACGACACTAAATCGCACGCAATGTTCTGTGAAATTATAAAGTGTTTTGTGGCGGTGGGGCTTTTCAAGTGAAACGATATTTGTTGCTTTAGTAATCGAATTGTTGGCGTTGCCGAAAAAAAATATTAAAACCGTAGTACTTTTCAGCAAAAATTTTAGCCATGTGTTTTAAGGATAGTGAAACCCACGTATAGGGGTAATCAAAAAACGGGATTTGGTTCTTTAATTATTACTGCGACTAGCCATACACATATAGTGTTATTAATCCGCTTAGGGAAGAAGGTCTACTGCAGCCCTATCCAGGTTTTCGAAAATAATCCTACGTCCCCGTGTCCTTTATTTGGTCTGACCCCGTGCATTTCCTTATCTCAGTCTACTACTCATAGTGAGTGTGCGAGTATACGTAAAAGTGGAAGGGCTTAGGGAAATTTGAAAACCAAAACGCGTCCGAGGTAGGCTAATCGTCGTAATACCCCGTCTGGTCCGCTACACACAAGGGACTAATCATAAAAACGTTAAACGATTTCGAGGGGTTTACTGACGACACCAAAACTAAATGGGATTTACCAAGTCATTCGACACAAAAACCGGACATTTGTATACTTATACTATATACAATGTTATAATATATAATGTAGTATATGCACACATTATTAAGAGCGAACTTAAAAAAACTATCTTTCATAGTGAAGTTTCAATTAAATATTCGGGAAGCTAGAATTTACACAAAATAAATAAATTAATATAAACATACCCAAATTTACTTGAAAATTTATTTCAAATAATTTTTAAAAAAGTAATTTAGATAAAGATGGCGAAAGTTGTCCATCAATCCTCGGATAGGGTAGCGTCTTATTATTATTTTCAAATTTGAAAATAAAGATAAATCACTACATTTGAAAGATGGATCTGAACAAAGTTTTGTAAGTATGAAATTATTAAAAATTAAATAATTAAGTAACTATATATGAGAACTTAATTTGTTATTTTCTTGTTTCCCCTATATTTTTTTTAATATTTCTGTTGAAAAAGATAATTTTTCTATAAGCTTAGGAAAAATAATAGCAAAATCAAAAATTACCTCTTATTCCATCCAAAACCAATTTACTATCAAAATAATAGTTTTTTTACTCAAAATCTCCTATTCGACTCATTCTACTTGAAAAAATTAATACAACAATGTATATAAGAGATAACAGAGGAGTAGCTTCGATAGTTAACAAAATAAAGATGAATAGATTGAGATGGCTCGGGCATGGACCTATTAAGGAGGGGAGAGACTGAGGCAGTAAGATTAATAAAGAAATGTATGTTAATGGAAAGGGGAGAGAAGAAGACAGAAAAAGAGATGGGGGGGAGAGTTGTGATGGCGAGTGGTATGAGGAAGGTGTAAGTGAAGAAGATGCGGGAGATAAAGTAAGTGTAAGTGTAGGACTAGGGTGGCCGAACTAAAAGAGTTGGAAGACGAAGAAGAAAATACTAGGTATAGGTATACACAAAAGTACATTATTTGGTAATGAGTTTAGACTATAGTCAAAATTTTTATAAAATAATAATTAATTAATTAAAACAAAGTCTAAGTTTAAACACAACAATGTTTCTTATATATTTTCAATTTGGCGTAATCACACTTTTTATTTATTTATTTAAGGCACCTATGACTATAGGACGCCACACCCGTTTAAAACAGAAAAAAAAGTGAGAGCTTAAAGTAAAATTGTAAGCCAGATTTTTAATTTTTATTTGAAATTGTAGTTTCTATACAATTTTGAAATTAAGATTTTTTGTTTTTCAACAGCTTTTTCTTAAACCTTTTTTTTGGGGGGGTTTTCATGGCACGACATATGATCATATAGGTAATGTTTTGATATTTTTATTTTATATTTTAATATTTCAAAATCGTTAACCTATGATAATTATACAATATATGTACTATAGAAAATTCGAAAACACGTTTAAAAAAAATTAATTTCGTGAGTACACATCAACGAAAAAATGGTACTGACACAGGTCTGTTTTTAAACTACTTTTAAAATATATTTAAATATTTTTAATTTGTTTGTTCTTTATTTTTCTTAAAATTAAAAAAAAAAATTGGCTATACTAAACTCCTTAAAATTAGGTGTGTGACGTCGTCCTCTTAAATAAATTAATTTGAGGAGCTAAAGCACCTCGAAGTTTACTTATATTTTTTAAGTTGTACACAAAATAAAACGATGACTTATTCTTATCAATAGGTATATAAAAGAAAGATGAATACCTAGTTTTAAATTATTCATATTTCTTGTACTACGTTAATCTAAACATAATATTCTTATAACATATACAAACAAGTTAGGAAAGCTAACTCTGCGAGCGTGCTAAATTACAGGTTTTTAAACATATTTTAAACAAAAATATAAAATAACGAATAATATATATGTCCCTAGGAACTAAATCAACAATTGTAACTATGTACCTATAGGTACTAGTAACTACGGACGGACGGACACAACAGGGATAAGAGGTGTCTAAACTTATGTTTAGAAACCTAATAGTGTAGATATAGATTTATTAATCAAATGAACATGGACGTATAGAAAACAAATATAATTTATTGTAGTTTTAAAACCGTCTAGGAACGTAAAATGATAAAGGAACGCTTAAAAAATATAAAAATGTGTTCAAATTTTTTATTACGCATAAAATAATAGATAGTTCCCACAGTTTTATATTTAAAAGTATATGAAAAGCATAAACCGTTTAACGATAAATTATGTTTAACACGTTACATTTTATTACAAAAATGTATTATTTTTTTATTGTATTTTGTAGAACACCGACGCAGTAAATTGCTTAAGCAAAATAATTAATTTTTCATTATATTTTTTTCGCCTCCATTGCAAAAATTACAATATGAAATCATTTGCTTATTAGTATTTTCACAGGGCAACAATAAATTCATATACATATATATATATATATATATTTAAAAAGTATTTCAATATTATTATAAATAACATTGAATAATATATAAATATAATGACTATTTTTTATCTGGGTCTTGGTTTAAATAATTAATTAATTAAAATTTTTGTACCTAGTTTAAAACTGTCTAATCACTATATGTATTATAAAATATATAAAATATATATAAATGGTAATTTTATGATGAAAAATGTGGTAACTTTTATTTGAAATTATAGCGAGAAAATACGTTTTTTGAGAATTTAATTTATGAATATCAAACACTCAACGGAATAGTATATATACTGTAACTATACGGTATTATCATTAAAAGTTTAGAGGACTTGAATGTAGAGGAAAATGTATATATACACGAAGAGAAAATTATTCTCGAGAATATTATTCTTCAGTTTTAACGATTATATAAAGTAAACTAAATTCGTCCAATATTAGATTTAACTCGAAAAAAACGTATACAAATTCAAAATGCATTTTATTTGATAAAATAATAACAATATTATATAGAACTGTTATTTTGAAACTAAAAACTCGCGTTGGTGTTGTGTTCACGTTACGTTATTTTTTTTGCAAATTAATTATTTATACTAACGATGAATTATTATTTCTGGGATCGTTATAAGTACATACTATAACTTAATACACATGTACGATGTATATGTTTCATTTTTAATTTTAATTTTAACAAAGCGTTTTCATATTCCTGTATAATGTATGTATATATCGGGATCGGGGTAATTTAAACAGCCCAAGTATGTTGTATAAAATTTTAAATAAATAAAATTACACTTGTAGAATTGAAAAAAATAAAACTAAAATCCAGTTGCGTATAATAACCAAGGGTTTCGAGTGGGGTTTTGTATTATACAGGGTGGTGGCAGCGGTCTAGTGGTTTTTGAATTTAATTAATTAACACACATACACACTCGCACACAAATGAACGCGAGGCGAACCGCACTATGTCTTGCTTGCCGCAGTCTCTATCCTGAATCCTTTTTATTCGGCAATCATTATACACACACACACATACATACACACATATATATAAATATATATATAAGCTCGTGAAAACCGGAACAAGAGTAAAAGGAAGAGGAGGAGGAGAAGGTTAGGCAATGCTACATTTATATGCACGAATCGGTGAACGCAGGGACCTGACGGGACATTATAAAACACATGTTGTCCACCTCGTCCACCTGCAGGGATGACCCCCTTTTATTGACTCCCCCGGCTCGTATTCGGGAGACCGCTGCCCAATTACGCTTTCGGCGAACCACACGCATTTACCCGGGTCACTTCCGGAAGACATGCACAATCAGCAATACGATTTTCCACCCAACACGATGGCAATTTTTAGTGTGCCTCTCTTTTGAATATTGCTGCAACACCGCATATAGTCCGCAATGCACCGTAAACCCTTCATTTATGTTTTCATTTTTATCAAAAAAAAAAAAAAAAAAAAAAAACAACGTAAAGGGCCGCTTAACGATTTTACGTAACTCTGCAAAGGGGAAAAATCCCTTATAGTCTTGATAATTTAATTTTGTATTCAACAAAAGCAATTATAATTCACATACAATATTTACCAATCGTACTTTGATTGATTATTACATTGAATATAAAATGAAAGTTATTACGGATTATTATAAAAATAGTTATTTTATTACTTCATGAATATTTGGTTATGACTGATTAATTTATTATACTATTATAATCGCGTTTCGATTAGAATATTAATTATAGAGCTCATACAAAAAATATATATGTTTTTAATACAAAAATCAATTATTAATTGAATTGATCAACAATTAAAGAATTTGACGAGGTTCAGTATATCGCAGGTATATAAGAAAAGCTGGCGTAGAAAATATTTTTGCTTGAGAATTTAATGGTCCGATTTTTATTATATATATATATATTAGACAGACGAGATAATTTTTACTCAGAAAGCCTTAGGAATTTTTAAATCTTTATTTAAATTGCCCAATATTTATTTAAGCCATCTGAATTGGCGGATTAAGTGGTAAACCGCTTTTGAAATAAACAAACGCTGGCTCAAATACAATTAAAAAAGTTGTTTTAAGAGTTTTGAAAAAAAAAAAATGAAATAGGTTTTTATTTTAATTATAAAACATTAAGAATGTGGACAAATCGTAAGCCTATATATCACACCTGTTGTATACATAAGTATATAGGAGTATTATATATAGGTATCTGGTATATGTATATATAATTTATATATTGCAGGATGATTTTTTCTTTTTATCGTAATCACATTATTTTCTCTGTAAATTTAGTTTTCAGTAACTCGAGATAGGTACTTATTTCATTACATTTTTATAAAAAGTTAGAATTTGTTTTTAAAATTGTTATCTTTTAGGCATTATACTTTTTATAAAATTACCTAATACCTTATATTATACCTAATAGATATATTTTTCATTTGTTATTCCGCCGCAGAATATTTTGACTATCAATATCGAACCAATGACTATCAATACCAATAACCAGCAATTTATTATCAATAAGCATTTAAACATATGATAAGTGTGTGGAGGGTCAGGGAATACTATTTATAGTACCACATACTACACTGCTTTTATGAATTTTAAATGATAATAAATAATTAACTGTTGGTTAAATATTCAGTATTGAAAAATCAAAAATGTCCAGGAAAAAATGGAAGCACTTCATTTGTCAGGTAGGATACGAGTTGTGGATATAATGAACTTGAAAGTAATTATAAATCATTGTATTCTATAAAACAAATTAAAATATTATACATAACTACAGTAAAAATGTTTTTGATAATATTATAGATTGTTGTCAACATTTTTTTTTAATATTACGACATTACCATATTCAATTATTCAATTTTTTTTATAAAGTTATATAATTATTTTTTTCTTTACGCATATCATCTAGAACGAATTTTCTATTTCAAAATACCTATACTTACTCCAAATTTTCTATTGGACTGCTACTCGAAAAGTTGTTTACAGGAAAAAAAAAATAAACAGTAAAACTAATAAATTTGCTCCACTCAATATCTATTTAGGCTATCATTTAATAAAAGTATAAAATATGAAAATTAACAATCATAAAAAATTGTTTCAAATTAAAAAAAAAAGAGAAATATTCAAAGAGAAATTATTAGACGAGCAAGATAAAAGAATCACTCTGTGTATCCTATATATATGTTAGGTACGTATACAAAAAAACGAATACTATATCGTTTTGTCTACATATGAATCGCCATGTAATAATAATTATAAAATAAGGGACAGGAGCAACAAAATTGCTGTCTGTCACGCACTAGAAACTGTGGAAAACGGTTTTTTACCATAATTTTCCAACTCCACCGATAATACAATTAAACTTCTTTCAGTTGCTGAGTCTTTAAGGGGGGGAGACGAAAAAAAGGAAACGGAAAAACTAAAGTTTATGCTGACGATATTTTAATTTGATGAAGAGAAGAACAATTTTTAAAATATAAAGCCTGCTGGTGCAGAAGACATTTTTGTAACCTCTAGGGATGATAGTAAACGTGTTACACTTTTATGATTTTGATATTTTATGATAGTTCGTGATAAGGCCAATAGTAAGTATTCATATACATGTATGTAAATACGCACATATAAAATTATATGTATATGCAATAAATATATGGTATATTTATTATTAAAATAGTACATTTTATTGAACAGTTCGCATTGGAGTGTATGATAAAAATGTATTCACCCATAAAACGTGCTCGTGGTTAAGCAAATAGTCATAGTGAAGTGGAATGTTGGTTATTTTTCCAGTAGCATATACAAATGAAAAACAAAATTGATTGTTAAATCGAAGTTTTTGAATTTTCGTCTTTAGTTATTTGTGGGAAACCATTTGGGAAATCAATAAGACATATTGAAAAACAATAAAAAAAATAAATATATATAGGTACACATATATATAAGTGTAATGCAGTAGGTATGAAATTAATTTTTAGAACAAAAAATCGTATATAAAAAGAGAAAAAAAATAGGAAATCACGACAATAAGTTATAAAAAACTAATAAAATATTTTTCTGTGAAACAAAAAGTGAACTTGTTGATTTTATATTTAAAAAGATAATTTGTTTAACCATAATAATATGTATTATAATTTTTACTGAGTACAAAAATAAATAAATAAAAAATGTTTTATATATTAATATTACAATTGTAATATACTTACAAGTCACAATTATTTATATACCATAATATGAAAATTCTTTGTTAAAAGTAATTTTATTTTAGAATATTTTTATTTAAATACCAAATTGTTTTTGGAATTTGTATATGGTTATATTCCAATTTTATGTCTATAAAAATAGGACAAATTGAAAAGGAACTAAAGAATTTAATATGAACATTTTTAAAAATAGCAGATACGTTCTATTTATTATATATAGGTACTCAACTATATTAAATATTTAATTTGAATAATTTTTGAAGTTTATTTTGTATACTATATACTACATAGAATTGTAAAAAAAAATTTTGTGGGTAAACTAAACTATATTTTATAAATAAAAAGGTATCATTTAACAACACTAAAAGACATGAAATATAAGATAATATAAGATCGTGTTGAATAATTTATGTTTGTATGTATAAAAAAAAATTCGTTTAATATTAAGTTATACCGTGGAATAACCAAAATAATTTAATAAAAAAGCAATGTATCAAATAAAACACGAGTTAAAAATATAGAATATTGTTCGCAAAAAAATGTACTAACAAAACCAAATTATAATATTCTTTCGGAGAATAATAAATGATGTAATATGGTTTATATAATGAATTGTTTAAAATAAATATTAATTTATATAGGTATTTTTTTTATAAAATTCGTTAACAGCACTTCATTAACATCTCAATAGACAATGTACGTTTAATGATCATTTGTCTATTTTATTGAATATAAAAATGTAATTATTATTATATTTTATAATGTTTAACAATTTTTAGTTCAAAAACTGTTATATATAATAATATACGTAATATGATATATGCATCTCGTAAGTATTTAGTATCTACCTGAGAATAATATAGAATTAGGTATGAACTTATATCATATTATCGTCAAAATATAAGTCTTCGATCTTTATTTCGGTAAAAACATTAAAATAAAAAAAAACCCGTCCTTACATGAAAAACTCAATCTATCACTTTCAATATTTAAAATAATTTATAATTTACAATACTTTTATAGTATATTAGTATAATAAAGATGTAGGTATACAATATATCATTCAATATGTAAACAAAATATTAAGTTGAATTATTGTTATAAATTTATTAATTATGCATGTTTTTCTTTCTTCTAAAAAAAATAAAATTTAAAAATACATATAAAAAGCAAAGTATTACATTATCGTAGTTGGTAGTAGTTATAGAGTAGTATATTCGATTGTATACACGTATATTTTCATATTTAGGATGAACCGATAAACACCCGATAATACAAGTACAAGACTATTATGCAAGTTTAAAATGAATTAAAATACAAAAAAATTAATTAAATTGTCAGATTTATCAAATAAAGAAATATACGTGCTATAAATTGGAAGATTAATACACTATTTTTTTTTTTGTTTAAAAATCTTTAATGGTTTAAAAGTTTGTATCTTTTAGGAGTAAACAATTAAACTTTTTTATTGTTATATAACGGTTCAAACTCGAACGTTGTCTTTTAAATATTTTATAAGTGTTTAAGTGATCACTTGTTAAACATTAAGGGAATGTTAAAAAAATACACGTTACAAACATGTTAACGGCTTTTTGAATACTTTTAAATTTACATGTAATAATGTTATTAATATTAATGTTTAAAATGTGTTTAAATATATGCTTGATTCAGTATCTAAGAATTATAATTGGTGTGTAATGTTATAACTCAGGATGATAATATTTTAATAATTTATATACAATGAACATATATATATATATATATATAATTATTTTTAAAAAATTGGATCGTAAATTTTAACTTAAGGTATTTATATTGACAATAATAAAAATAGTAACAATTTTGTTAATTATGATAGCATTATACATTATAATTATATTTTATTTTCATAAGAAATAAAATAAAATTTTAATAGGTACTTCATTACAGAAATAATTTTCCCACCGTGTCGGTGAAAAAAAAAACAATTTAACTATAAAATATATAGAATTGGTTAAAAAAAACACGTCCCTCGCAATGTTCCTATAAGTTTGACTTGAAAATATAAATATTCTATGCACTCAAAAACATGATATATTAGCAGATATTCGATATTTATGTCCACTTTAGGAAAATAAATATTTCATACGGATACGACATAAATATATAATAAATATGTTCAAGTAACATTATATATAATTTGAAAATACAGTCGCATATAGCATAATCACGATTCAAATGAATAATATATGTTGTAGGAATACCGAAATATTTAATTCGGTTTAAATTTAGTTCAATTTAGATTTATTATACCTATAATATGACAATTTATCATACACATTAAATGCATCGAAATACTATGAATTATTAAATTTTTTTCTATAAATACCTACGACGGTGTATATTTGGCAGAGTTTTTTTTTGGCTTTATTCAACGCATATTTTCCAATTGTTTCTACGCCACAGCCCCGAAATTACCCCATAAATAACATACACATATTTATTAATTATAAATAGGTTATATAATATAATATATTGTTCTGGTCCAGAAAACATTCTTTTGTTGATGCAAATTCGTCGATCTTTACGGAAACATTTTGGTTTATCGCAACAATGTCAGAGGAAATTCAATGAAACATCCGACGGTTCGCGCCTGCCGCTACCCCCGACAGCGACCTCATGCTAATGTTTCACAATTAACCTAATTAATTAACTGTAACCTCGCGAAGGGTATATCGTCCTGGGACGTCATAAATTCGTTTGGTCCCGTTTACCTGTACGTGCTCGTAGGTCGGAATCGTAAATTACATTTAGTTTAGAAAAATGTGCACAGATCCTGCTGAATGCAAAAAAAAAAAAAAAAAGAAAAAAGAAACAAACAAATGAATGGAAAATAATGTGATTTCAGTCGAGTTCGTTCTTTGTTTATATATATATATATATATATATATATATACCTATATATATACGCGTACAATTGGGTTTTCAGAGAAAAACATGTAGGTATGGTGTGTGTGTGTGTAGGCCGAATAAAAATATAATAATGAAAATGAAAAAAATAAAAAATAAAATTATACACTGACCTCTGACCCACAGCGTGATGGCTGTAGCGTGTTGTGTGCCCACCGGATTTTCGGCCACGCATTCGTATTTTCCCTGGTCCGTTTCTTGGCTATCGCTAATCTGCAAAGCACCTGAAAACACACAAACGCACAGGGTCGGTTATTATTTTTTTCTCTACGTATACGTATATATATGTGTGTGTGTGTATGGTAAAAGGAAAATTTAAAGAGCAAAGGGAAAAAAGGTGAAACCATTAGGAGAACGTGTTTGATAAACGCCGAGGACTTTATATTATTATATATGTAACACTGCACAGGAGATACACGAGAGAGAAAGCTCGACACGGGGTTTTACGATTTCCGGTCGCATTTTTACTACCCGACAGGCGTCCGTCGCCGTGCACGTTATATATATATATATATATATATAGCTCGTACGGACGAGCATCGGCCGTGGCCGGACCTGTATTTTCGATTATCGCGCGACCTCAACCTCGTCGCCTATCGCCTTACCCCCTCGACCCCGATCGTTCTCCGTCAACGCACACCCCCGTCTTATCCATCCCCTATATATTTTACCCACATCACGGACACGATCGGCCGTTTATGTGACACCGGACCGATGATGGACGGCGAACGCGGTACACATAACGACCGCGCCGCCGACCCCTTCAAATAATAATAATAATAATAATAATAATAATATAATAATCCATCGGACGGTTTCCTCCGCCCCGTCACCGGTCCGTTTTTCCAAATCACTTTGACTCGGACGTCCTGTCAATTGCTTATGACGGGCAGCACCACGCTGCAGAAGTTCGACGCTCTGAAGCCTCCATCGCCCCGTGCCTCCTCACCCCCCCTCCCCTAAACACATTTCACAGTTTTCAAACCACAAGACGACGCACGAAACTGACGTTTCATTCTGTATTTAAATATACAAATAATAAACGAAAATGGGTCGAGTTCAACATATATATATATATATTATTTTGCGTATGAATATTGTACATATATACATTTTCAATGCAACTATATAATAATCTATACATAGGTACACTATATATATATATATACATTATACATATATAATATTATTGAATTGAATTATTTAACGACATTCCCGTCCGATCCATTAATGCTGTCGACGGCTTTTACCATATATACGGGGGCTTGTTCATTATTTCGCGAATTACTATTAATACACCGTATAGTAAAGGGAATTTAAATTTTGAAAATGCGATTTTTTTTTTTAACAATTTTACCTATGGTGGAGAACTGGAGAATTTATAGATATTACGGAAATAAAGTTTATAGTAATCGATTGGTATAAATTTAAATTATTCGGTATAATTTACGGAAGGAAATAATTGATTTTAATTCTAGAATAATTAATAATAATAATAATAATAATTAGCGAAATGAATTTAACGGGAAATGATTTGCCGAATAAATTATGGAGAACTACTGTCTTATTGAATTTTATAATAATTACGCGCTGAATTATTTCATCCCTAATACTTAAAAATAAATTATTAATACGTACAGCTAACGCGTATCTAATGTGGAATTGCAATTAATACTAAAACGTCTAAGTTGTTATGCTAAGTATTTTATAGTAATTTTAACTTTAAGTGGAACATGTATTAATAATTTTAAAATATTATAGTACGTTTTTCAGGTAAATATAGTAAATACAATTTTATGAGATGCGAGAGTCTTAAAAAATGGTATATTATGCATAAGCTTATAAAGTGTTTTCACAATTTCACTTATGAATTACTTTCTTAGAATAGCACTTATTATATTATATATGTGTTATATTATATATATGCAACATGTGGACCCATGTGAGAACAATTATTATTAACGATTGTAATGAAGCCATTTTCATAATATCTCTTAAATCTTTATAATTTATAAATACAATATGTTATAAACAATTTATTATCAATATAACTGTAGGCTATAATATTACTACAGCATACAAAACAATTAGTTAACAATAAATAACTTTACGAGTATATAATATTTTATAACTGAATGACGATTAAATTTATTAAAAAATATAAATATATGTAATTAAGATTGCATTTGAATTTTGCATAGACAAATTATACCAATAATCATATTATACACCTATATAAACTAATATCATTTTAATAAATTGTAAATAATATTGATTTATCTAAATATTTATGAACAACAATACGTGCATAATATCTTTTACCTATATATTACACTTTATATCTTATTATAATATACTATAGGTATATATTATTTGGTAGATAAATAAATTCCAAATTTCTATCAAAAATGATAAATTCACATTCTTTTAAACATTTTTGTTTTGTATTATTATCCACGAAATATGTTTAAAAAAAAATAATAATCTAACGATCTTGATATGAAATCAAAATATAACATTACCTCAAACATGTTTCAGTATATAGGCATAGTAAAAAAATTGTAGTCTAAAATGGAATGACAATAGTATAATTTCGTTATTTCCCTCGAGCACTGAATACGCTACCGTTTTTTTTTTTTTTTTTTTTTTTTTTTTTTTTTATAATAGACTGAACAGTAAAAATCTGGAAAAATAATTCGCTGGGACGTAAAAAATTGATAATATTTACGACAGAGGTTTTGTCGTTTTAGACAGTGTGTATGACAGATACACAGGTACGTATACATGTTTAATAATACACAATTGCCCACGTCTCAGTGAACAATTGGTAAGTTTTATCATAGAGGCAACGTTCCATGAAATCAGTTTTATTTGTTTGAAAAGTTTCCTAAAAAAAAATCCAATTAATACCCACCCGTATAATCAATAATTAGTTTAGGCGTTATCGAAAATAATTTAATTTGTTTTATAATAATACGAGGTAAACACGAGTTCGTTAATATTCAATTTTTTTTAAATTTATAAGTGTTAAATTATAGTAATTTATTCTACAATATATAATTTAAGAAATAAATAAAATCAATAATGTTTGTTAATACATGTAAAATGTAGACTCATGCATAACTTTTATCAAAACCAATTCGTTTTTATAAATCCAAATTAAAAGAAAACATTATTATAAAGACGTTCAGGAGTCGCACGACACTGGGCTGTCGAATAAACGCAAGTGTGTACCTATTTTGCCTATTCATAACGCCCCACAATAATAACATATAAAAACGGATTATATATTCGATTTGGTATATTTACATGCGCGTTCATATTATAATCGAATGCATTTGACATTTCTAGTACAGGGAAAATTACGATTTTCATACAGAGTAAATAATTTAATGTGTACATTGTTCATCAGACATCGGTCGTTGGCTTGACAAAGAACAATAACGAAACTGTTTTTTTCACTACAGCCTTCGTTTGAATATAATATAATAACTCTAATGTTTGCCGATTTATTTGGATTATTACGTACCGTATATAGACGGTAAAGCGAAATACAAAGGAGAGGCCATTAGGACGGCCACCCAAAATTTATAGCATCGGGATGGATTAAAACCGGACTAAAGCCGACGACGTCGTTTCAGAGGTAAACACACTTATCCTCTAAGGATTAACCATTTATTGCGCTCTAAGTCCTGTGGGATATATATATATATATATATATATATATATATATATATATATTATGTATATACGTATATATGCAATATATACTGTGTGTGTATGCATATGTATATATGCAAATGTATACAATACACACATGTTTTTTTTCTACCATTGACCGAGTATTGTTTGCAAATCGTTGCCTATCCCCAGGCAGCTAGGGATAATGATGATCACGGTTTTTTTTTCACCGAGAACCAAAAATATAGTTTTTGAAAAAACTCGTCTATACTTTTATTCTACTTTATTGTAAAGTTTAATAAACTATTGAAAAAGTTTAGACATTACGTTAAAAGCAACTACGCGATGGCGGAGTTTCGATAGTTTTGTACATTGTCTCCGTGGATTGAAATTGAAAAACAATCGTCTTGAGAATATCAACCGAAAATGTCACCATATTTGTAGAAAACGAGTTAACGAAAAAATAAAATGTTTGTAACAGAGACTACGATGCGCACGTGGTGTGTGTGTAAGATATCTTATAATGTAATTTAAATAATACAGAAAAACATATTCGGTTTTCACACTTGGTTAAGAAATCTGTATTTTTTCTCGGGGTATCCTTTTTTTACAACCACATCACTTCTACATATCGTATAGCATGCTACAGTCAAAGGGTCAAACTGACTGGTACGGTGAAGTCTAAAAATGTCTTCATAACGAGAATCATACGTGACATTTCGACACGTACGGTTTTCGTTACTTCTTTATTTTTATTTTGTTTTATTTTTTTATTCTAAAATCTACAGAGCACATTTTATGTAGGTATCTTTCGGTGTGAAATGCTTTTGTATTTCACTCTGGTTTTATATATATTTTTTCCAGAAGAAAACTATACAATAAAGTATGAAATAAAGGCCAGAACAAATATAAAAGTGGGAAAAGGCTTAGTGTTTTTAATATTTTGATCATCAGCGTCTCCATATATTAATAAGTAAAAAAATCCTCATATATATACTTTCCTATTGATAGAATACTTTTGTTTCTTAGCAGTAATCCATTGACCATTTTTATATACGTAAAACAATTGTTTTAGAATTCCACAAAACTTATGACCGTTTTGTACCATATATTCAAATAACCTATATATTAAAAATACTGGAGTATTTATGTTCATGTGTTTTAAAATTGTAAACACAACATTAATTGAAACCTTTTATTATTTCTATAATAATATTATAACAAAAAGTAACTATATAAAGTAATTAATTGTTGATATTTGTCAACAAATTAAAATTTACAAGAAAGTATCATATTATAATAATTTGGAATACATAATTATGTATATTAATAAACATAGAATAATATAATGTAATAAAATAATTTTAAATTTAAGTCGATAAATTGGTTAAAATCATAAATGAATACAGTTAATATGTATAATACATTAATGTAAAAATGAATGCTACATTGAATGAAATGCGTATAAACTGTACGTTATGTATAGATAATTACTAATTAGTTGTAATTCAATAAAAGTCAGATGATAATTTTTTTTAATTAACAAAGAATTTTATTTAATACATTAAGATATCATTGAAGTAATATTTTAATAGTTTAGCAAAGCGATAATTAAACTAAAAAAATATAACTACAATGTTGTTTTACGTTCAATGTAATTATATTATTTACTTATTCATAATACGGGTAATATCATATAACCATGTGTAATATAGCAATCTCCGAAAGCTTGCGAAATGCCTGTAGTATTAGTGAGGTAAAAATAAAAACGTGTAAACATATGGTACATTTTAGTTAGTGTTTTATCATAAAAAAAAAAACAATTTAATACCAATAGATTTCCGAAAAACGTAATAAATATGTTAGTTTAGCATTTTAGTATATGATATACCTATAAAATATATATTATTTTGATGTTTAGATAAATAAAACATTTGATAAAAAAAGCATACACTTTAATTTCGTTTAAATGTTTCTCGACTATATACACTACGCCCATATACGCGTATATATATTATACATATACATTGTTTTCTGGTTAAATAATCCCGTATATGGATTATAAGGGGATAAGTCGCATACAACTTTATAAGGTTTCCTTAACCACCCCTATTAACTACTACTTTGAGACCAGAGCACAGATAGACGAAGTGTATTAAGCACTTCTACGCGGTTTAACCTACATATCTATATGTGAATGAATTTATCTATATGTACTCGTATATTGTTATTACCGATTAAGAGTTTCAAAAGCGACGAAAATTAGCGTTAATTTGACAGTAGACAACAAGATTAAACGCTATTACATTGAAAGGAAAAACGTAATTGTCAGAAAAACATAAAACGTGTCTATTTTACAATAATTATTGCAATATGGACACATTATTTTCCGATACTTTCTTACACGCATTTGTTATACGCTTACCCAATAAATTACACCACATTAATTTTACATTTGAAATAAAATACATGACGATATGGCGATTTATGACGAGACAACTTATTTTCACGGTAATAAACTGAAACAATACCGACGTACTCAAAAACATTCGTAACGAATTTGAAATTGAAACAATGCCCAAGTATACAATATAATACTGTGGGTAAGTTCAAAATTACATTATATGATAAACTTAAAACATTACCAAAACAACATTTTATCACGAAATTTATATCGTAATTCACCGTCGTCGTTTGTCATGACTCATAAATATACAATGGGCCGGTCGGAAAATTCGGACAGAGGTCCAAAGGCGTACGTATATGGCGTAGTGTGTGCAATTTCACGAAGAAGTTAAAGGCGCCGACGACATGGTTCTGACAATATGTTTGAAACGACAACGGTATTATAACGTTGTGTTTCGTATTTATATGATAAGTATATAATACGTGGACGTGTCTGTGACAAACAGCGCGAACAATATATGATTTACAACGGGGTTCGGATAGTTGATAGATAACACCTCCTACGCGAACGCATATTTTCGTCCCTTTTCAGAAATTCCATCGTCCTTTACCTCAAGCACCGCCGTCAGAGTTCTCTCCCTTTACATCGATAACAATAACAGCACGTTGAGAATACTCGTTGTTTAGCGATCAGCAGGCCGTACTGCACTGCATCCATCGTTTACTTTTAGTCCGGTAACTTTTAGTTTCACGTATCTCCCAACACCACTGTCTGCTATTTATCTACCCGTTTTTCAAATCACTCTTTCTCTTTCTCTCCCTCGCTTTTTACCCTCCAAACACACATATACCGAACACATACACAATATACACAGCGGTAGCGAGTAGCAACTATTGTATTGAGGAATTGTTTTGCGCCCAGTCGGAGGTGGTACAATATGAAGTGTTACGTTGTTGAAATAGTATAGTGAAACATAAAACAAAAAAAAAAAAAAGGAGAGAAAAAAAAGGGGGAGAAAAAGGGAAAGAAAAATCCGAGTCTGATAAGCTCATCACCGGAACGCTATACGTATATAAGAGTGCGTGTAAATGCAGGGTCGGCTGCTGCTGTTGCTGGTGTAATGGATTTGGACATGTAGCCGCTGCACGCGCGCGCCCACGAGCGTAACGGGTCGCCGTGTTTTTCGCTTCCGGACGTTGACAAATCATTGCGTGTCGGAGCGTGTAAACGTATATGGCGTAATGTTGTTCTTTATTTTATTTTATTTTATTTTTTTCGAGCCCGGAGAATGCGACAATAATAATGGAATGAACGGTGACGGCGACGGCAGTAGCTGGTACAGAGCCGTCTCTCTCTCTCTCTCTCTCTCTAATATCTTTTGCAAAATGTGCGAGTATATATATAATATAAAAAAAAAAAAAAAAAAAAAAAACTATATGGGCGGAAAGAAGAGAAACATATATACTTTTAGGATTCCCCGGAGAATGGTATAAGAAAAATACACATAGTATATATATATATATATATATGCGTGTGTATGTGTATGTCACCTGGTACCCGAAGGAAAAAAGGGGAAAAACAAAGAAGCTTTCTCCTCGGCAAAGCCGTAAACGTTTTTCGACCGCCGTAATTCACTGACGTTTGTCCTACCCGCCCCTACTTTAGTCCACCACTACCGCCACCGCCACATGTGCGCACACGGTGAAGACTTCCCGACGAAGCCGATATTAATAAACTCGCATGATATACGACCGCCTATGGCGCGGGACCCCATCCGAGGAGTCCGGAGCAAAAATCTTCGAGCTTAAACGAGCAGGGAAATGGGGACGGGCTAGAAAGGGGTTCAACTACGCTGTTATCTGAACCCGAGAGCCACATGCGCTTTTAATATTGAATTTGTGTGTGCTGGAATTTCGTTGCCACCATTAAAGTTATCATCAGAATTCGTTTAGTGGAGACGTTAGCGTCAAGTTTGCGGTCTTTCTCTCGGGATTTTTCTATAAACGGCTGTTCGCCGATACGTTTTAATTATTACGAAATAGCTATCTCGTAGTATATACAGTGACAAAATCTGGCATAAAACTATTGCAATCCGACATATTGCGCCGTAAATCGAGAGCAAAAGTCATTTCTAAATCGTCCGTTTAATTGAAACGAACTAATAATTTGTACATCAGAACTGTCTAGTACTAACAAAAATGACTATAGTATATATCTGCTAAGGATTGTGAAGATGATAATATTTCGTTTTTCTTGTAATATATAACAGAATTTTTTTTTATATTAATATTTCATATAGTTTTTTTGAATATTTACACACACATACATACGTACATAAGAACACATCTGCAGTTACTACCCACTATATGATTGAGAAATATTATAGAAACAAAAGTTTCTGAAAAAGTATGTTTATCGTATGACTTTTGTTATTTCACAAGTATGAATATAGTTCGGTATTGTGTTATTATTTTTTCGTACAGTGCACTAAAGAAATAAGATGTGTTATAAAAAGGTACATATATGCATTTTTCCGTGATGAAAATTTTTAGTCATGTCTGTATTACGATGATGGAAAAAGAACATAACGATTCGAAAATAACAAATTCTTATAATACTTTTATAGAATTTGAAAAAAAAAGTTTTCCTCACTGCCAAGTTCGAAATTATAGATACAATGTCGTATATTGTTTTAAATTATTATACATTATTTATCCCAATAATTATAAGATAAAACGTCGGATTTTTATTTTTATTTTCAAAATCAGTGTAAATATCAACGTGTACCAAAATAACGACGGAGAATGAATGGGTTTTCCATTGGAATTTGTTCGAATAGTATGCATCGTTATATATATATAATCTAGGTGGTATTAGGTAGTTAGTTATAAGGCCGCGTTCCCGATTGCCGAGCGTTGATTCAATCAACGTTCACAGCTCGCAAATGCGTACGCGTCCTAACAATAAAGGAGCGTTGATTATAACGATAATTATATCGTCAGCTGTAGTAAACGATTTTATACCTTCAAGGTTTTGTGTTTTTGTCTTTCGGTGTCGGCAGAAATAAAATTTTCGTCAACATTTTCTGGTAAAGGCAAACATGTTAGGTTAGTGGAATAATATTTATGGATAATATCGCTACTCCCTGAATCCGGGGACTAAGCTTTCGCGTTTAAATGTTGGCGACACACGCGGAGATGCGTAATATCTAAAAAAAAAAAACAAAAAAAAAACAAAAAAAAACCTACTCGAAAAAGCGTTTTCCGGCGACCGTGAATGGAAGGGAAAATTACCGTCAGCATACGTCAATGGTTGTGTCGGCGGTAACCGAGAGTAGATTACAATATCATCAGTCTTAAGGTAAGCTAGGAAATGAATGCCATATTATAGTTGTGGAGATATTGGTTGAGTGTGTGAGAGAGAGAGAGAGAGACGGAGACGGAGACAGACGTGGAGAGTATAAAGAATGGCTTGCCACCACCGGCACCAGTTGTCGGTCCCCTCATATTGTGCAGTGTTCTCTATCAATGCACGACGGTTGAAAGGGCTGGGGGTAAAAAGAAAACTACTGCGACGACGACGACGACGTCCTATACCACTATACCGCCCACCCCTTGTGAATCGCTTTTGTGCGCGCGTATCCGCCTCCGCCTTTTCGCGAACATACGCGCCCCCGTTCGGCGGGCACACGAGAGAACGCGCGTCACACGATTTCGTATTAAAGGGTATTAAATTATTAACAAGGCCTTTAGCTCCGTGTGACGAGCCGTTTGTTTTCGCTCGAACCGGGGCGGCCAGATTTAATTACGTTAAAACCGTCTACTAAACCGTATATGCCGCCGGTCCGACCCTCCACCCCACTGCCCGCTTACACCGAACCACGAGCCGGGGAGGCAAGGTGTCGTTTATTAAAATTTCCGCCGTATTTCACCGGGCTTAAAACGATACACCGCAGCGCGGCACACGCCTTGGCTGGCTGGCTGGCTGGCTGACTGACTGGCTGGTTGGCTGGTTGGCTGGCTGGCTGGCTGGCTGATTGGCTGGCTGGCTGACTGCCGCCGTCGCCGCCGCGGCCGCCGTTGTTGTTACCGGTCGTTGCGAGCGACGCCGCCAACGACGACGTACCGTCCGCGCGGGTTTAACGACGGAACGGCGTGGCGGGCGGCGTACAGTCATTAAATTTATACTCAAATATTATATATATATATATTATATATGTATGTATATATATATTATATATGTATGTATATGTATTATACGCAGCACACACACACACACACACGTATATTACACAAATTCTATATATACTACATAGTAGTATATAAATCCACCGGTTACACACATATGCAAATACGACGCAGAGGAGACATATATACAAGCATACAATTAGACGCACACACACAGACGCACACACACACACACACAATATGTCGACTTGAAAAACGAGTCCTTCCAATTATGTATACTATATACGCGCCGGCGGCGGCGGCGGCCGGTTATTAGCATCGCACAACAAATAGTTATAATTGACATATATATATACCCAATTCATCCACGCGTGACACTATATACATTTTCGCATAAACATATACATACATACATAAAGGATATGCACCGAAATAGAAAAAAAAAACATAAACCAATGACATTCACCATATAATACCGATTTAATAAATATTGTTTCGCTTGTTTTGTATTGCTCGAAGTCTGCCTCTAAAAACGATCGGAAAACTATTTTTCTATACATTATTTTCCTTTCAATCCGCCGGAATCTAGAGAAATACGATTCGTTTGAAAATTCCATTTATTTCGCACGATATTAATAAAAATTGCATTTGAAACGTTTGCAGTTTAGTATACCTACGTATTAAAGATTAAATTACCTTTATTTTTTATTTTTATTTTTTTTTTTTTGGGGGGGGGGGGGCAATTTCGGTTCTAAATATTTCGGAGTATATATCGTTGCTGAACTTCTTAAACGTTTTTTGTTGTCGTCGGACGACGAGTTTTCGACGAGTTGAACTCGTTTATGAGAGCCGTAGGTGTGTATAGTTCAATTTAACTTTAAGTTTTAACCAAGAAAAAAATACATTGTTACTACGATTGACATGTATAATTTGTTTCGAAAAACAAACACAAACACACACAAAGCGTTCAGACAATATCAATCGAAAAAGTTTTTATCAATTAAACCCCTTCCCCCACCCTTATCATACACATAATAAAACATACCTATTTCTCCTTATAAATTATATGAAGAAAATTACGTATAGAGTTTTTGTTTACTCCGTTTAATTTAATGCCGTTAATAAGGTTCAGAAGTCCCATACTGCCACCGCTGCTACACCATGACACAATAATTGCCGAGCAATTAATAACGTTCATACACCTTTACCACCCCGATGACTCCGTTGCCATAGGAAAGAGAACTCCATTGTTATATAGGTACGAGAAAATTCGTCTCTGGTTGCCTAAATCTAAATTGAGATATATTTTATCATTATTCAGGTCAAAAGCTGCGTATTTATAGTATGTCACCATTTAAATGTATTCATTTGATTGGTACACTCTTCGTTTATTCATAGTTAATATTATTTAAAATATAGAATATAGATATTGAAATAAATATATAAAAAACAATTGAAAATACTGAAATTAAACAGCAAGTTATATGAATAAAAAGTTATGTTTCACAAAGTACATTATAAGGTTATTGTTCACATTAATTATTAAAATAACTACAATAAGATCATTACTTATGCTCAATATATAAGGTAGTTAATATTATGGAAACATGTAAAATTCTAATTAAATTAAAAGTATTAGTTTTTAAAATTCTAATAAAACACTAGCTCTTTTCTTACGTGACTTGTTTAATGATGATCACAAATGTAAAAATACGAAACATGCAATGTAAAAATGTTAATAGAACTTAAAATTCAAATAAGGTTCTGATCATTTTTAAATACTATACCTAATATATATTTCGTGCGCAAGAATTTATCCAGAATAAACAGAACGAATAATGTTAACATTTTATTTTATTTATTTTTATTTTTGTATATGTATTTATAATAAATATTATTACAGTACTACAGAAGATTGCATGTTATGATTATACATAGTGATTACACAGAAGGGTGTGTTCCGATGATTAACTTAATTTTAATTTCGTACACCTTAATTAATAAGTTCATTTATATATATACGAGTATATAGCAGGAATTTCAATTTTATTTATTAATTTATATATAATTAAAATATTTTCGTCATCATTATATTAAATAAGTGATAAACCGAAGAAAAATATCATATTACAAAAAAATGATGCCTTTCTTTTACAGGAAATGTTAGAAAAGAAGATAATTAGATTCTTTTACTGATATAATCAAACTATAGATACTATATTTATAGGTAATTTTTTATCAGCAAAATAATATACCTATATAGTCATAATAATTTATATAATTTGCCTGAAGTATATAATAAAACACCGATAATTAATGATTATATAATCATATTTCAAAACTACGAAATATTCATATAGGATTTTTTTTTATTAAACTAAATTTGTACGTACTAAAATAATATATTCAAATATAAAACTAATATTTTGATTTTAGTTTACAATAAAAATAGTGTTAAATAACATTTTTAATTAAAGTAAAACATATTTCAGTGCATATATTTATAAAATAAATTATAAATTATATCACGTAAGGAATAATTATTTCATATAGGTATGTGTAATAAAATATGTAACACCAAAAATTCAATTAATATTGAACTTTTTTTTTTTTATATATATATATATAAAATAATTACAAACAGTGATTATACAATATGAAAGTATAATATATTATGTCGATAAGTTAATTATATATAGTGCCCCTAATTGCATTATGTACCTACCACATCATCATTTTTATCTGTGGTAAATCATTTCCTAGGAAAAGTCTTTATATAGCTTTTCTTTTTCATAATACTGTGTTTACCCAACCAAAAGTTACATGTTAACGTCTCTTTGCATATTCGTGGAAAATATATTTTGCTATGCACGTTAAAATGTCAAAGTTTTGGCCGTTAAACCCTACATTGACGATTTTTTTTTTTTGTACCTATATAAAGGGGTACGTCATACTTAAAAAGTTCTTTACACATAAGTCTCTCAAAAGATTCTAAAAGGTGGTTTTTTTTCCCCCAATACAAGTTCCAACACGTCCGAAAATGCATTTTACATCTCGGGTCATTCCAATAGATTATTATTATCCATTCCTGTTACTGACTCTTTTCGCCCTATTTTTTATTTAGTTTTTCTTTTTGTAAGTATAAAAAAATTGCTGTTTCGCACGCGACCCTGAATAGAATCATTAACACAAAGGTCTCTCCACCCCGACGCTTTTTCATTATAAACTTTTCCAAGTCGAGACTTCCCCGCAACAAACGGTTGCGTGCCCGTAATTTTGTACACGGAGCGCACATTATACACATTTTAATACAATTTCGTCTTCGACGCCACCGTAAAATAAAACACTATAGCTACGGTCAATAAGTGTTTGTATTATTTTTTTCCCGATCGGTACAAGAAATTAAAAAATATTATGTACCTACAATCTACATAAAAAAAAAAAAAATAATAAATGTGAAAACATAAATAGTTTACAGACCGTGCAGTCCGGAGTTGATTTGCATAACGCATTAGCTGTTTGTTTAGTGAAAATCCGCAAACCGGCGGTAGTCTGTTATTGTATAGTACTGCTATTATATGCGATGGCCGTTAAACGGTTTAAAGGATTTAAAAAAAAAACCACGACTGTATATTCATTGTGTTAAAAATCTAACTCGGGATGATGCATCGGGATATGATTAATATACATACATTAACATACATGGTGGTAATTAATTACCTGAGTATTTAAATAACTAGATCATATATCTACCTATATAAGCTATTAAAATAACCAAAATTAAAAAATCATCAAGATACCTCAAAACATACCATAAATAAAACGTGGATACAATTTATTGATAAAACTCAAATAATAATTTAAGTCGTTCTATATCATCAATTGCACAATAGAATTAAATTGTTAGTACCTATCTAAATAAAAAAAATTAATGTATCCGACCAAACAATACCTATAGCTAAATACAAAATATAATGCATGTATTATTTTATGTTTAGTGGTAAGACATTATATGCTAACAAATATGAACATTGGTTTTTTAATAAAGTTTTCAAACTATGTATGTAGGTATTTAAAAAATAACATTAAAAAAGTGGCACTGTGTTTACGTCGTTGATTATAATACTAAAGTCAAGGAGATAATAATAATACCAATGTTGCTTTTTTCATAATATAAGAAGTTTATACCTTTGTTATGGATAATATTTTCAACATTTTATTTTTTTCATAAAAGATTTATTTTGATATAAAGCCGTGGAAGTTTGTTGTTATTGGTTTAATATTATTAAACCCAACCGGGTGCGAGGGTCTGTAGGAAGTATACGTAATATTATAATAGACGAAAAATAAATATTTGTTTACTTAAGTGATCGTATAAAAACATAAAAATGACGTAGGTATATTATTTATTATATTATATTATATTACATTTATTATTAAAATTTATTAGATCCTTAATAAGTTATTTTTATTATTCTTAGTTAATATTATAATATATATTTTGAAACAAACATAGGAGTATAAATAAGTTTTAAGTTAATATTTACCATTTTTATTAGAAAAACTACAAAATTATAAAAAGTAATATGATATTAAATTTGAGTACATTATAACATAAGAAACTAGTAGGTACTAAAAAATATATTGAACAATGAATCTCATAAAGCAAGTAAGTAAATTTATAGTACGACACAATATATAAATCAATAGATTTTGTTTATATTTTATAAATACTAGTACCTAATGTAGTATTTGAGTTTGATTTAGGTTTAAAACTCTTAATTAACAATTAAACGAGTAATGTATAAAACATATAACGCAATAAAGATGAAGAAATTAAATTTTATCTCAACATTCCAAAAGAACTATAACAATATTTATTAGGGTTCATAAAATTAACAACTTTGAATCGTTTACTTACGAAAAGTCTTAAGAAACTAAATGAAGTTTGTTAGCGTTTCAACTCCTCAATAAGGTTCCAACTTTCTCATGATTTACTACTCGAAATAATTGAGTTACATGGTCTGCGAATTTTCGAAACTAGTAACTGTGATATCAATCGTAATGTTCACTTTATAAATATTTAATTTTAGTAGTATGAAACGATAAAGTAGAAATATATAAAAAAAAAATACATTTTACTCAGTTAAACGCAAGACAAAATTTTAAATATTCTTATACTACCTAAATAAAACAATAAAATCTTTAAGAAAAAATGAAAAATAAATAATAATAATAAAAAACACAAATGAAAATATCATTTTGAACTACAGACAAGTATTAAAACTTAATAATTAAAAGATTTATAAATTATCTATACCTACTAAATACAATAATATTATTAAATATTGAGCTGATTTAATATAAATTTCATTTATTGAATATGTATAATAAATTTAAAGAATAGGGACATTTTTCTTGATAATTTATATATAATGAACTATAACGTATGTTTTTCTGATTTTAAATATATAGGAAAATTAATTTTAACTAGTTTTATTTATATAGAATATATAAAATCAAAAACAAATAATATTATTAGGTAATAAAATAAAATATATTTTTAAAGTTTCATCAAATTCAAAGTTTTATGTTCTTAAAAAAGAGTTAAAATGAATAATAAGTAAAATGTAAAGATACGTAAATATGAAAATATTGTTTGCACGTTTAGGTATTGCAATCTTATATATTCATTATTCATATAAGTAAATACTCGTATATCAGACAAATGACCCAAATAACAAATACAATACGTATCTTAAGTCTTAAGTACATATAAAATATATGTAAACTATACTTAATGTAATTGTTTGAACTTATATTTAAACGAACAACTTAGTTGAATAACAAGATAAATATACCAATTAAAGTTTAATTATAAGTACACCAAGTTTATAAATTTAAAATAAACTGTATTAGCTGTTAAAATATATTTAAACATCCAATATAAAACTACCAATACGCTTTTTCTTAATGTATTATTAAAAAAAAAAAAAAAGATATATTCTGATTAAGCGTATATTTAGAGAGCGGATTTTTAGGTTTTTATTTACTTTTACAGACTGTAACTATGTAGTGCAACGAAGGTAAAAAATGTGAACAATTTATTGAATTTATCAAATTCAAAAAAAAAAATTAATTTTGTTTTGGAGCATATTTTAGAGATTAGATAATATTTTGTATTTATGGCATATTTTATGCATATTTTTCAATTTAATTTTTAGGGAACATGTATATGGACACATATATTAAAGGCACGCAATGTATAATGTATATGAATAATAATTTTTTTGGTAATAATTTCTCGAGATTTTCGGGAAAATTTGTACGAATGACATTTATTTTTTATTTTTCACATTTTCTATTTTTGAAGTTAATTTTTAGGACATTTTTTTGTTTTGGGATGGGTGGGTATATTATTTTAGATAGTCGAACCTGTTGACGAAATAAACTTCTGTGTGACTGCACTTAGCTTGTTTTATAAAACAATTATGCAATATAAGAATATTAAATTTTATTAGTGCATATTATAATTAAAACTTTTAAAACCTAAAAATCCGTTCTCTACTTATATCATAAAATTTATCGGCATATTATTATAGATAGAAATTAAATTATTTAAATATCAGATATTTTAATTATCAATACAATTTTATTCGTATATTTTCTATTTTAATTTTATTTCGATAATTATAATTATTCTGTAAAGTATATTATTATACCTTATGCTTCTCAAAGACAATTTCTCGTTGAAAATTAGAAGGTACGCATGGGTAGGAAAAGCCATAACGTCGCGCCTTTCGGATAGACCAATAAAACTTATATCCGGCGAAACTTTACGGCCGAGGGGTCATTTGCTTAAGTCAAAGGTCCTGAAGGGGATGTCCCTAACGTAGAAAAAACACCCTCGTCAGCGGTAAACCGTCTTTAAGTGTACATACCTGGAAATCCTTTGTCGAGAATTGAGTACCTCGGGTTCGTGTCCAAGTCAAGTCGCATACTTTCTCTAAGCCAATATATGGCCGGCTGTGGATTACCGGTGGCCGTGCACTGCAACACAGCATTATGGCCCACTTCGATAGATTTGTGACTGCCCGGGCCCTCGGTGATGACCGGAAATCCGACGGGTATATCCTTTTCTGAAAAACGAAAAAAAAAAAAGGAAAATAAAATAAAATACCTAAACAAATTAAAGTAAAATAACAAAAACATAACGTTCCGCTGTGCATTATTGTTGTTTTGCGAAGCAATGGAAATAGCACAACAGCAACAAGTGTCTAAAGACCGCAAATAATGTATGCCTAAGGGTAAACATTCTCTCGCCATATCTACCCGGCCGAACGTATCTTGGAAACAAATATTTGCTAAACAATGTCATCGCCTATACGAGAGAAGTCGGGATGGCAGAGGATAGATGGAAATTTCATATGTACTCTTCATCCACCAAACGAACGGTGTCGGGTGTATGTGTCACCGTGAACTTCGCTCGACAGTGTCGTACTTAATTATGAGGGACTGTAGCTGTTAATTAGTGCGGAAGGGACATGTCAAATGTGTGCGCGCGTGCGGTTAGTATGCGACACCGGCTCTGCGCCGAGTTGACAACGATCACGTGGAAATGTATCAAAACTTTCGTCACTTATTTCACATATACTTGCGTAAATTCGTGTATAGAACCTATAACGAATACGTAGATATTATATTATTTTTGCGTTAATAATTTCTATACATTTTGTAATATAATATAAGATTGATCAGGGAAATGTGTCAATCCCACCAATTCCAATGTCCGACCGACTATCCTGTAGCCCCTAGCTGATATCAAACAAAATGTACCGACAATTCGACATAATAAGAGATTCACGATACACACACGATCGACATATCATGAATAAAATTTTTAACAACCAGGACTGGTGAATAAAGTAGAGTTTATCATATTGTGCCCAGCTGACCTGGCAAAAGTCAAACGTGACACTTTTCGTTCCGTTTTTGGCAGTTTGTGCCATTTTGACAATTATATTGTAGTGTATAAGTTATATATAATCGAGAAAATGGTGACGATTTTATAGAATTCTATCATTATTCAATTATACATTTTGATATATTATATATAATACGAGTATATCACTATGTGATATGTAGCGTACTGATGAAAAATATCGTTTTTTAATTATTTCTCTGCTGTGTCAAAATATTGTAAAGATATAGTTATTGTAAATAACTTCTTCTAGAATTCCTACAGGTAATGCAAATTTTATAATTTCCTTCTGATACAACCAAAACTATTTTATGACCGTATTTATACGGAAAACCAACAAGATATCAAGTAAAACAGAAAATTTTATTTTTAAATATATCGTTTTAAAGTAATAGGTGTATACTTAGTATAGGTTATATTTATAATTATTTTATATTTTATAGTACTTACTAAAATTTTTCTCGTCATTTCTTGTAAAAATATCAAGGTTTTTCTTATTTTTAATGTGAGTGGTACATATTGATTGTTATCATTATATAATATGTGTTGAAAATTCAAATTCAAATTATGCTACATTTAAATTATTTTCTTTCAATATTACCAATACGGATTTTATAATAAAAAAGAATCAAATAAATAATAAAATAGTAAATATAAAAATAATAAATAATAAAATGTAAAACCCATTTTCTACAAAATAATTTATTTTATTTGAACAAATAAGTATTTCGGAAACGATGTTTCTATCTTCAATAATATAAACAACGATTTTATACGTTAAACCACGAGTCATTGTTTAACACTGAAGATATAATTTAGATATATATGTATAAATTGAGATATATATTCCGAAATACGTATTTGTTGAAATAAAATAAATTATTTTGTTGAAATTGGGTTTTTATATTTTATTTAAATACTTATATATGTTATTCAATTCCGCCCAAAATATTAGAAATTAATCACTTTAAAATATCTTATAATACTTAAAATACTAAATTATATATATATATATATAAATATATATATATATATATGTATATTATGAAAATAGTATAATAGATATAATTTAACAAAAACGTGATATTTTTTCGTGTATTCATTAGTTTTGACTCACTATATATTATCTTTGCTTATCTAAAGTATGTATAATGTTAACAAAAATTTAATTCTACATGAATTAAAAAAACCTATATACATCTATGATATAATTATGCAAATGGCCCAGTGAAGAGATAGGGAACGAAAAAACATGTTCGCATCTATTCAAAATACCGAGACAAATAATGTTTTATCTCCAGCTTCGGCAAACTGTTGTAACTAATTTTAGTTTTTGTTTCTCTTTTATATATTTCGTGATATTTTTCAAACATAACCATGAAACTTGAACTGCGGTTACTACGCATGTATACTGAATACTTTCTACTTTCTCTCGGGTTAATAAATTTAATTAAGACAACGCCAGGGGCACCCTGGGGACACGACTGTTTATCAGCTGGACCGACCCGACTTGTTAATTACGGTTTATTATATTTTCATTATTATTGTTGCTAATCCAGGGCCTCGTGGGGCCCATTGGTAAAGATATGAATGGAAAAAGAAGGAAAATTTTAACTGTCAAGAACGCTTAAGTACATTTAAACCCGAACAAACAATAATATTGACGTTTGTAATTAATATTTCTCGGTATTATTATTATTTTTTTTTAACAAAGATAATTTCTCCCTTCACATTTCATTTTTAATACTAAGTTATAAACCATTTTAGTTTCATTGTTAATTTAATTTTACAACCTTACAATGTTTATTACGAATTAAAATTGTTGTAAGTATATAATTTTTTACTATAAATATTACGTAGCAATGAAATTAAATCATAAGTTATAAATTATTGGATATTAACATGATAAGGTATCGTTATAAAAAAAAAAAAATAAAACATAATACCTAAGCGTGATACAAGATTATTTAAAAAAATATTTATAAATATAAAAACTAATTTACCGATGTATTTCGGTAATGTTGAGTTAGTTTAAACATAAATTAAAGATTACGAATAATAATAAAGTAATGAAAAAATAATACATTTGAAAAATCATATTTGTTTGAAATTATATTCATAAAGAATATAATGCATATGAATACAAATAATTATAAGAAAATTTATATTCTCGAAGTACGTAATAAAATATGTGTATGAAGTTTTTATGAAAAAGAACAATGAATATTAGCATAATTATATTTTAAATATATTGGAATTTCAAATACAAATATAAGTACCTACTAAATGTAGGTATTTAATGAATATTGGTTACCATTCATATGAATACTATAAAAATTATTATAATTTACATAATTATAATAAACACATTTTTCTTATATAAACAAAAATAAGATTTAAACAAGTCATTGTTTAAAGTTATGTTAGAATTAATTATTCAATATTATTGATATAAAATATATATTAAATCAAATCAAATGGCTATTTAATACAGTTAAGTATGTATTAAATCGACGAAGTTAAATAAAAATGAATATATGATTATATTAGATTTGTGCAAAATAGTATTACGTGACTATATTATTGTTTATCCATATGTATTTAAACAGAAGACAACGTGTCGAAATAAAATTATAAATTAACATAATATTGAAACATATATATCTACATTTAAAACTATATAAATATAATATAATAACTACATGAGTAGTTATGAAAACAAAATAAATATTTCACGTTTATTATAGTACAGTTAATAACCATACATTTTTTTCTTCAATCATATTTAGTAAAATTGCGCATACCTATTAAATGTGTACAAGAATAAAATTGATTATAATTGAAAAACTAACAGGCTTTTAGTTGTTTAGTTGTTTGTATTAAAATGTGCTCAAGGATAATGTTATGTAATAACGTCTCTCATAAGGAATAAGAAGAGGCCATCGATCGGGCTCAGGTGGTTCATTTCAAAATCGGTTAAAGACGACGACGATGCTGTTGGCGTATACTAACAAATAATTATTTATATATAAGACCAGCTTGGCTTGTCCGCTCTTTTAATAACAATCCAGGTTGTGGCAAATATAAAAAAGTCATCTCTCTAGGCGTCTGACAGCAGATGTGCAAAGGTCTTGGGATATTGCGCTTTGTTCCCGAACGCGTACCTCTTTTATTCTCAGGCCGCATAACGTTATTAAACCCTCCACACCATCCCTTGTTTTGGATTGGTAGAAGGAGAAGCACCCACCTTGTGTTGTTCTCTTATTCCTCGGTGACGATTTTATATTTTAATAAACGAGAATCTTTTGCCATATTCATTGAACATTCCCTTCAGTCTATTGGAAAAGAAACTCTGTTGAAATGTATAGCAGCGTAAAGGATAAAGGATGTTTTATTTTTTGATTAAGGAAGTGAATAATGCTTTCTTAACCACTCGTAATAATTAATAATGAATCAACGTACTTTACGAGCTGTTTGAGTATAATGAATTCCAAATCTTCGAAATAAAACTTTTACAATTATAATATAATAGGTATTTAATTACTATTACTAGATACTTTTACTAAATATTTAAAACTACGTCATTATGAAATTATGTTTGATAATAAATTGAAAAATATAATGAAAATGGATGATAGAATATTTATTATAATAATTTGTTTCAAAAATAAATATTTCGATCATTTTAAATATAATTATATATTTTTTATTTATTTTATAATACATAAATGTTGAGTCTTTGATATGCTAATTGGTAAGAGGTTTTTTTTCTAAGAATATTCCATGCGTAAAAGACACTTTTCAAGATAAACTAGGTAGTCTAGAAAGACCTTTATTGAATTATACCGGAGTAGTCTATAGGAGTTCGTCTTTGTTTGTAAACAGCGTCGAAGGATATATTTCAATAAGATCTCATCACTGCCTTTACTCCTAAAAAAGTTCGTTTGTTTGTGTATAATAATATTATGTTTAAATGCAATTACGGTGTCAGAAATGCTTTTTTTCGTGTATATGAACAACATTCAATTAACGTATAAAGTCATGTATAAAACAATTATTAAAATGCACACATACGTTTAACTCAATTAAACTTACCGAGGGAATTGTGTAGAACTAACTTAATTATGGTCTTGTAATATACAACATTTTAATGTGAAAGCTAAGATTTACTATTTTCAATATTTACATAGGTTAATGATACATTGTACGCTGTACGCACATTTTAAATTACCCATTAAATATTATTTTATTGTATAATAACGTAAAATAAAATATGTGCGGAATGTAGATTAAGCAAAAGTGGACAATGTTGGAAAAAATTAAAAAAAAAAAAAAGAAGCATACCTACCAAAAGCCTCGGTCCGCTTAGCGGCTGTAAACTGCGCCAATATACATGTTAAAACGCATAGTATTTATAAATTTGAATAAATTATTGCTATCAACCATTAGGTTACATACAATACAATTCATACACTGTATAATAATATGTTTGTTAAATAAATATGTTTTCATATTATTTCCTGAAGAGACAAATCGTAATTATGGTAAGTATACAGTATCTTTTTGCTCTAATATATTATTTATCTGATATATATATATATATATATATTATATGGAAAACACATAGATCACTATTATACGACTGAATAAGGTATAAAATAAAAATGATTCATGTCGAATGGAAACATATTAATGGTTTTAATACTTGATGTGTAACTGTGTGTTCAATACTGCAATATGTATTACTCTAACAAGAAGTCTTTATCATAAATAATGAATATAGACCCAGACTGACGTCGGCTGGAATTTTTCAAACATTAGGTATCGCCGTAACGGTGATGGATTACGCGATGCGTGTTGTTCTTTATTTCCACCTGACGCTTCGGTTTTCTTTCGGGTCGAATGGCGCGGCATTAGACGAACATTGGAGCAGTCACGATGAGAGGGCGGACGGACATACGCATCTAATGCGTTTATCCAGGGCTCGTGTAATAGACTTGTCACCCTCCAGTCCCACCAACCCCCCCTACCACCCCGCCACAGTGTCATGGGTATTTTATATGTTCTATCCCTTGTTATTTCGCGAGCCCGTGTCTAAATGGGACTTGTCACATAGTCGGGAGGGGAAAAAACGGTAGAGATAGAAAAACCTAACCTTTTTTTTTTTTTCCTTCTTCTTTTCGTCTACCTAGCTTGTGCACCCATATATTCCTCAACACTAACACATCCTTTGATTACTGTCTGTCTACGTTAATAACACCATAATAAGTCATTCTGAGGAGAGACCCGGGCTAAAGATAAATTCAAACCGTCCATGTGGATTTACCTATCATAAATAACATTTGCACATGCACAATGAGAAATGTTGCAGACGAATATTTAACGGATTCATCTCCTACGCGATCACATAACCAAACATATTATTCACCAGTAGATATAAGTATATATATATGATTCTATCGTAGGCATATATTTCGTTATCCGATTTCAAAATCGTCACCTAAACCTTTGTGCCAGCTACGATTAATTGAAGGTCTTTATAATCTCGGCTTCCTCGTCTGCAGTTCTTTTGAAAACGTTCACCGGCAAATGGCGATGAGTTGAACGTATTTTCAGCGTATAATTTTAGTTTTGTGTGTGCATTGAACGTAGACACAATTTATTAACAGCGACTAAAACTTTAATTATCGGACGACAAGTATAGGTATTCAAGCTATAATATAGACTTACGAATCGTATACCTATACAGTATTCGATATGAATACGTCAATACATTGTAAATGTAACTGACGGTAAAATTCGATTACAATTGAAAAAGATTACAACGGTTGGACGAAATACATCCCGGAAACATAGAAAAGTTCACATTTTATTCGAGTTTTTATTAAAGTTCACGTTTATATGTACAGTTAACATTTTAACACGGATAAATGATTATCGGCGAAAATTCTAAAATCTATTTTATATCGAAAATAATATTTACTCGTATTTCGAGAATATGGGCGGGCTCTACTTGTACATATTTATAATATATTAAAATAGTTTTTATACAGAGGTTACATTGGAACAATAATAATAATACCTAATAAATATGTATATATATTTATATTTTTAAAACCCCACCTATTCGAAACAATGTAATAAATTCACAAAATTTCCGTAAACTCGGACAGGGCCTTATTTTTTTTTTTTTGTTTTAATAACGGGCCAACGATATTAATAATATCTTATTTTTATGGGCTCAGATCGGTATCTAGCCCGGCACCGTGTGAAATATGTAGCGTAATAACAGTACCTCAGAATGTAGGTATTCGCAGCACACGATTTAATGGTTTTCGGGTAAACGTTCGACGCACGACGAGAGGGCGGCGGGAATGGCACTTAAAAAAAAAATATATATATATATTAATAATAATTTCGCGCGAACCTTATTTTTCCGGGGCACGTAAAAATAATACGCGTATGTATATTATATACGAACCAAACTTAATAGGTTTCCCTCTATGCGATGGCCTTCGGTGCAGAGTGAGCGAATGTGTGCATTGCATTATAGGTATGCCCATTTATTATTATTGCTGTTTTATTATTATTATTATATAGATACACATTTATAATATTATATGTTTCAGTCAATATGGGGAAGAGGGGGCGGACGGGAAAAAAAAATGACGATAAGCATCGGGAATTTATTGGTCTAATAAAAAAAAAAAAATATATATATATATTAGGGTGGTCCTTATTTATATAAGGTAAATTTTTTTTTTCGAATTTTGATGAGCGCCGGGCAAATTTTTTTTTATTTGTATGTATAAAAATTAATTAGAAAGTTTGAACTCGA